>JAABNY020000119.1:26240326-26253754 GCA_015164015.2 Brevimyrus niger
TCTATCTATCTATCTATCTATCTATCTATCTATCTATCTATCTATCTATCTATCTATCTATTTATCTATCTATCTATTTCTTAATTTATTTATTGGTCGGTCTGTTTCTATATTCTTGGTGAAAAAATGAACTTGTTCTCTGCGCTGAAAGGGCTTCGCTTTCCCGTTTCTGTCGCGATGCTGGTCAGTGAGCATCTCCGAGCGGCGCCACACGGGCGTGTTGAAAGAGCGCGCATCTTTGTAAGACAAATAACACGCCTTAATTAAAACTGAGATGATTGTACTATCACTTAAAACTTGTAAAAAAAAAAAACAAAACAAAGAAAGATACAAAAAAACGTGTCGCATTTTGAAGATGTGCTTTGTTAAATATTTTTAAATCTTACGGTGTTCACAGCCTGCTATAACAATAGGTTGGCTAATTACATTACATTACAAAAATACTATCTAAGGTACGCAAAACGAATGCTGGATTTTTTTTTTTTACTTCTCAAGATATACCATTGTAAGAAAGGTAGCCCTGGATAGTCACATTTCTAAATTGCTTGTCAAGAATTTTACCTAACAAATGTGGAATGACAAAAAGAGACATTCAGTTCACACCTTTCAGGTTTAACAACGACTTTGATATGAAAAACGCGAGACACCAAAGTGTTGCGCCATTGTTGGTAATATATACTGATGTTACGCTTTAATGTATTGTCTAGTGGGGCGGTGACAGCAGCCATTCTAAGACATTTGACATTCATACAGTGGAACAGATTTTTCCCTTACATTTTTTATGCTTTAAAATATTACAGCCAAGGGTATAATGGAAGTGAAAACTCTGTGTTGACCACTTAGTTTTTAAAATATTAACTCAAACATATTCATAATAT
The DNA here is from genome assembly GCA_015164015.2 of Brevimyrus niger. Taxonomy (NCBI): domain Eukaryota; kingdom Metazoa; phylum Chordata; class Actinopteri; order Osteoglossiformes; family Mormyridae; genus Brevimyrus; species Brevimyrus niger. The sequence goes on from JAABNY020000119.1 coordinate 26,241,205, forward strand.
TAACTCAACATATTAACATAATTTATCACACAGCACTGATCTGTACAGGTATTTTTTTTCCCTCAGGCTTTCCATGTGCTTCATTTTGTCAAAATCTTGTCGCCTGTTCATTTAGATTTATTTATAAAATTGGTCATTTTTTTACCTGACCAGCTTATCTCAGCCACAAATCCACCTTAGACTAAGCAAGGTGACGATACACAGGTGCTGCACACACACACACACACACACACACACACACACACACACACACACACACACACACACACACAGCTCTCAGGTACACTGTGACTCTGTCTTTCACAGTGACAATGATACTCGGCTGTCACCCTCAAAGCATCTGCTCACCCTGATGTAAAATGAAGGAGGGAGTTGCCAGAGGAGACCTTCCAGCTCAGGGCTGGTGTCAGGCAGAGAGTGTAGCTGCCATGATGGACAGCTGAGATGAACATGTTAATGGGAACGCCCAGTGATGGGGAGGGGGGGCGGCGGGGGCATGCCAATATGCTAAGAACAGTTCAGCTGCTACAGTTGTCTTCATTTCATACATACTGCAAGTCCCAGCATGCTAACTGTGAAATGAACATATATGAATTCGGATGGGTTGATTGGGCATCCATAAAAGTGATTGCAACAGCACATACAGTACATGCAGTAATACAGACACACATACAAGCATGAATGTACATATAGGTACAGGGGTAAACATACACACAAATTTGGACGTACATGGACACCCACATGCACAGATGCTAATTTATATGAATAACCAACACAAATATAAATAATCAATAACACAGACGGCAGTGTGTCTTTCAAAAACAAATTAGAGTATTATACCTGTTACTGATTATATTTAGAATCTGGCCACTTATGAATAATCCCTATATATGTGTATGTGTGTGAGAGAGTGTGATGTGTGCAAGAGAGTGTGATGTGTGCAAGAGTGCGATGTGTGCAAGAGAGTGCGATGTGTGCAAGAGAGTGCGATGCGTGCAAGAGAGTGTGATGTGTGCAAGAGAGTGCGATGTGTGCAAGAGAGTGCGATGTGTGCAAGAGTGCGATGTGTGCAAGAGAGTGTGATGTGTGCAAGAGAGTGCGATGAGAACATTTCATCCATCTCCATGGACCAATAAGTACTGATGGCGGCGGAGGGAAGTCCGCCACTCCCTGCCCGGTATGCTGTGCTGGGCTAGGATGTGAGCGTAATCCTTATGACACAACCTGCTCGGTTTCATACACTTTTAGGGATTTAATTACTGCCTTGTCTTAGCTCAGGACTCATTTTAGGCACAGGTTTATTAGAACAATAATGGGTTGGTAGAGAAAGAAAAACATATTCTTTTACGCAAGTTCATTTGTGACCAAAATAGTGGGAAATACAATACAGGAGTTAATGAAATGTTAGTGCAGAATGACAAAGTGTGCAGGTTTACTCAATTCTTTGTTGAAGTTCTCTGTATTAATGAGACTTGCATTTCAATGGCTTCTCCTACTTGCTACAATGTGCAACCTTTATAACTTCTATAGCAACATTTACTTGTTCTCATTATTCTGGCATCGTAAAATTGCCCGTTGTGTGTAATCCTAACTAACCATCTTTTAATTAGTAATGAAATGCATTTATTCCCTGCTTCCTGCCTTTCTCTGTGCCTCTCCCTGTTTCTCTCACTATCTCAGTAGTTGATTGTAATGGCCTGCTGTGATGTATGCATAGCCTGATACAGCGGTGAGAGTTAGCTTTGTCCAATTGTTCCCTGGGGGGCGGGGAGCTTTTGTGGTTGCCTGTTACCATGTTACACAGTATATGAGGAATAAGTGCACACTATAGTGATTATTCTTCGCTGGGGGACTGTGTGAATTACCTATGACAATCAGCCCATGTCTCAGCTCTTCGCTGGCGTCTCTGTTAAGCTCCCCACAGAACAACTTTTGAAGCTATTATGTGTCAGAAAATAAAACAACAGGCAAGTGGCAAATTATTTGGATGCTGCACCTCATGCAGCTGCAATACTCCTGTTTCAGTATGGATCCTTTGAAAATGGGCTTAACAAATTATCTGCGATTTTTTTTGGGTTACACACAACACCCTAAATAGTAGATTGCGAATTTCCTCTCTTTCCACACAGAATTTCAATGCAGTATGTCCAGGTAATGGCCTTAGATATCTAGCCCTGGGGGCGTCTGAGGATACTGTACCACAATACTACACATATTTTGCTGTGTTTCTATTTGCTTAAGCCATTATATGTAAAACCGTATTAGCGAGGGTATTATAACTATCTCCAGGTCACTGATAATGATATTCTCAAAAGCACCTCAGGGATACACTATGTGCTCCATAATGTTTGTGTACGTGCTTTGTTCAGTAATGTGAGTTCCTTCTTTGTATATCCTTTTAAATTATATTGCAAGGATATGCAGCCTTTATAATTTAAGTTTAGGAAAGATTTACAGTAGGACCTCTTCCCTCATGCTCAAAACGTAAAAGCTATTAACATATAAAATGGGTAATACTGAAACCTGAACTGTCATTTACTACAATACAGTCTGATTATCAATTGGTTTGTGTGTGGTACCTTACAGGAATTGAATTTAGGTTTCATCACAGACCTTATTCGACCTTTGCAGTGCTTAAGCAGGAGGAAAATTAGACCATCTCGAACAAGCAGCTTTGGTTTCATTTAGATGTGAGGTGATTCGAGGACAGCATATTAAAACCACAATAAATTGTAGTTGAAATCAATAATGTTTCTAAATATATGTTCCGAGACTTGGTCATTTGAGCAACATTGTGAGATGTTTACAAACACTTTGTGAGAAACAGAAAGTGGGGACAATGTCAAGTACTTCTTTCATACAAATCCTGCAAGTGTTTGAATGGACAGTTAACATCTTTATTTGAGAATGTGCATGTAAAATGTGTGACAGTCAGTATTATGTAGACTTGCAGCTGTACTTCATTCTTACGCAAATGATTTTGTTATAGTACAGCCCCAGCACCTCTCTGACGTCGCTCCCTTATTCTCTTCCATACTCTCTTCCCTCGTTTTTCATTATGTTGTTTCTGCTCCTGCCTTCAGATTTTTAGATCCCTGATACTGGTGGCGACTGCACTGGGCCGCATCAGAAATCCGAGCATGCGTATTCTGTATATCTCGAATGAAGAAAATTCTGTTACAAAACTGTTAAATCACCATATTCTTTTTTTGTCACCCCTTTATTTGAACTGTATATTTTCACATCAGCTTAAGGTCTCGGGATTCCCACAGGGTAAAGCTTTGTCTTTTACTAGAAATGCGTCGGTTTCTGATATGTCTGTACAGTACCTACAGCTGAGCATGAGCATGCTGGGGGGGGGGATCCTTTAGCTTATGCTAACAGATCCAGAGCTGTATGTTAAGCAGAACAATCATTTGCTCAACAAGACTCTGCATAAAATAACTGGCTGGGAAAGGTGACATTTTACATGAGTGTCATCTGAGTAAATGATCCACATCACCATTATATCCGAGTAAGGGTCCGTCGCTTGGAATGTTTGTGTGAATGACACAGTAGCAGGCCTCCGTGTCCACAGAGCAAGATAGCCCGAGCAAATGCAAGGTGTAGAACTGCACAAGGAGACCCGTAATTAAGGACTGCACTTCCCAAACTCTTAAGAAGTTCAATCTCTCTTTCAGTGCAAAGATACAGTACTTCACAATTGGCTGACTGTTTCAGCACTTCGGACAGTAACTGGGAAATACTGCAGAATGCTTGACTTAAAATCATGGCTATGATAACAAACAATAGCATTAAACTGATAAGATGAAATTTAAATCAGCCTGAATGACCTATGGAACCCAACACAAAATAAACAACAAAAAAAAACAATCTTTCTACAGATAAAGCAAAAAAAAAAAAAAAAAAAAACTGCAAGATTGGATCTCAGTTAAGACAAATTACCAACAAGGATGGTGTATTATATTTTTACAGAGTGGACGTAAGCGCACGTAAGATATACGTGTAATGGATTAAATGATAAACTAGTATAATTTGCTTCTCTCCCACTTCCTCATTTCATTCTTTAAATAAAATGCTTGTTTTTATATTGTACAGGAAACTGGAAAGAATAAAATATGTGTTATGTGTAATAAATGGCCTGGGGACATAATTTAGAATAATGACTTTTCTGTTGTTTTTATTGTGTTTTAAATATGAGAATTTACTTTTATTAAAATCTCATTATTTATGTGTTAGATCCCATATCGTTTGACCTCAAAATTTTTAATGGCATTGTAAATGTTAAAAGATATTGCTTATCTTTTAATTAATGGTCTAATTGTGGTATACAATATATTGTGTATGATGTCAACCTTATCACCCAGCTATGTGACCTGGTTTTGAATGAAACTATCAATCTGCACCTCAGGAATGACTTATATGAATGCTGAACAATTACGGCAATAAGGCAAAGCAAATAGATAAAGTATGTTGTTTCGCACATATAATTTCTTATATTCTTTCATTATTCGAGCTATTCTCTACACTTTTGTTTTAGAGAGTAGGAAACTCTCCCACTACTCAAACTAGCTGATCCGTATCGTGCCTGAGCCCGTTTGACCCAAAAAGTCCAGTTCATTTGACTCATAGATGTGGTTTGACTAGTGTGATTGTTCTGTACTCTGCTCTGGAAAACTGCATTGCATGAAAGAGTGTTAGAGGCTGGGGGGCTCAGGGGGCTCAGTATGGATATGATTCTTTATATGGATTTTGAGAGGCCACACTAACAAATGAAAAAAAAAAAAAATCACGCGAGCGTGCAAAACTGTAAAATACATTTCTTCCGTGATTTAACTCGTCACCATTAATCTCCATTATAAAAACACAAACAGAAAGTGATATAAAAGCGCCCAAAAAGGTTACAACAGTTTCTACTCCTTTCTTTTGTTCATTCGCTCAATGAACAAAAATAAATAAAATAGTAAAACAGCGTTAGTATAATAGCTCATGGGTACAGCTGGTAGTTTAATGTTAACATAGCCTGTTTGCTACAGTATATTGGAAGGTCTTGCTATATTGTAAGAGCCCTTACATGAACCACTGACTTGAAGCTAGGGAGATCATATTTAACTCTTATTTTAGTATTCTATATAGCATGATGCATGTAATTCTGACACATGGTATGATTGAGTTTCAACAGTGGTTCAGACATATTATGTCTATGGTTCTGATTCAATGGTTAGCAATATATAGCATTAGCCATGTCTGCAATAGTGTAATTAGTACCAGTACTAAAAAAATGTAATACTGAACAGCTTTCTATCTATCTATCTATCTATCTATCTATCTATCTATCTATCTATCTATCTATCTATCTATCTATCTATCTATCTATCCAACAGATCCACTAGCCCTAAACAGTAGATTATTACTGTACTTATTAAACGTCACATTAAAAAACACCATAACAAAGTTATGTGTACTTTACCCAAATTTCAGCTTTCCAAAATTTTGAATTCCATTCCCAAACTCTCAGATCCAATCATTAAATATAGATGCATAGAACAAATCCCAACTCGAAGTGGCATCTGCATGTTAAGCAACCCCCATGAAATGTCTGACACACTCCTTTATGTAAAGAACCTCATCATAATGTGAAACACATACATTATATATAAAACTCTAGCCTCCAGATTAGCAGCAGCTGGAGGATATAACGTCTGGCTGGGTGCCACCAAATCACATCATAAATGTCATGATTTAATGTAGTCACCACTACTGGATGTCGGGAAGGCAGCCAAAAGTTATTATTATCAATAGCAGTTTTGGGATTAATTTTGAATCCTGGTTTTTAATAATTTATTTCCAAACTCTCCGTTGTTGTCTGCTACTGCTACTCTCTGGTAATTATTGCAGTTAAACAATGTTTTATTCACCAGGACTCAGAAAGAACTTTTGCTGGTTCTCTACATGTATCTGCCGATTTATACAGGGTGTACCTAACACAAGCTCTTTTTTCTAAATACCGCTCATTTAAATTGTAAATCCATAGAAGCCGAATGAAAACTCGGCATTGCCTATAAACGTGAAACGTGTGGGGTGTCAGATGATATGGTGTGTGAGATATATAACTTCAAACCTTTGAAGATGACCTTCTAGGAAGTGCATTGCCTTTCTTCCAAGTACTGATTGGATGACACCATATGTAAAACTGAGATCATTTTATGACAGATCTAATCTTCTTTGTACATGGCAGTAGCGACATATATAGCACAAAGAAATTAATACATAGTTATCCTTTGACATTATACAGGAGTTAAAGCAGGTTTAACAAAATAAGTAGGTGGAACAAGATAGCTGTTTTGTCACCACAAATGGGAAAAATACAAAAAGACAAAAAACATAAATCACAACATTTGTGCAGGGTGCCGGTATATGTGTGCATTTACTTGAAATAAAAACATCCATATTTATATAGTGTTTGGGGATAAGGTGAACTGAAGAGGTGGACTGAATGAGCATGCTTGTCACTCTGTTCTAAACTGTCCAAAACTTCTGTGCCACATTGGCTAGGACTCATTCAGGTGAGTGTTTAAAATGTCATTTTACATCAAGCAAAAACATTCAGTGACAATAAAACCGTTCTTACTTCTCCAATTAAACATTTATAATAGATGCCATATGACTAAATAAATAAGAGTAAAGTAGACTCTATAGTCAAAACGTCTTTATCTATTCTGTTTTCATGATTCACATTTGATCGTGAACCAAAGTTTATTTTCAACAAAACGTAAATTATGTCTCCCGATTTCCGGATCTGAGGACTGAATGAATGCTGTCCCAGTCATGAGTGCGGTAGGTACTGAAGCACTAAATGTCACATATTTGACAAATTAGATGCAAATTTTTTACAATTTTTAAACCCATGGAGGAGCATTTCCCTTCTCTATGAGAAGTGGACTGAAGATTAGCACTTTGAGATCTGGGTGGGCGTCCCTGCTTTATCCCAGGGCCCCACATCACTACAAGAACCTGCCTGCTTCCACCACGACAAGCAGCTTTGAATCAGCTTACCGGAATAAACCCTCCGGTTAACAAACAAACAAATAATCAAAGACGTTCACAATGGTCTCTCAGGAACGTAAAGCTCAATTTCGTATCCAGATTAAATGGTATTTTTTTTCCCATTTATTTTTTCCCCGCCACAGATTATTAATATGAAAATGAATGAGATTTTGTTTATCTATAACTCTTCCATTTGGGAGAAGTAGACAAGCTTATTTCTGTCTTAAAAAGTGCTTTTCTCCAACATGTTAATAGAGATATATACCGAATGGGGATAAAATAATGAGATTTGCTGATCCTGGCTGATGAGTGCATATGCTTCTGCTGTCATTCACTCCTGTTATCAGCCTATTTCACATTATATCTAATTCCCTCATCAATAGTCACCAAATGTCAGAAACTTTGCTTAGTTCTCCCATGTCAGTAGTGGCTCCATTTTTTTTTAATGAATGCAAAAAAAGTGTTTTTTAACAATCCAATCATATATGCTTATTATCATCTTTAAGTTCCTTAATTTTTGCGGTAATTATTATTCTGCTGAACGGTATTTAACGATTACCATTGCTATTTGAAAATGATCTGGTAGTGTTTGCTTAGAAGAACATAACAATCCTTCATATTTGAATGTTTTGATTCAAAATGTGCTGTGGTGACATTAATATACTGTATATATTTTCAGTTTAGGCTGGTACTACAGTTGCCATAATTTGTCATATTGTATCAGGTGAATTCTACGTTAAAATGCCACACTTAACTGAATCACCAAAATAATTTTTTAAGACACGTGAAGAATTCCTAAAAACAGTTATGTTTAGATTTTGACCAGAGTACAAAAAGATGTGGCAGGCGAATGATATACCACACTGTATGGTTACACTTTCTTCATTTTTCTTTAGTGCCATTCATGCACATCATAGATCATTGTCTTTCCGTGTGTAAATGTGATTCTGAAGTGAAGGGTGAGGTGATGGACAGCTAGCGGTGGGGGTTTTAGGGGGGGGGGGGAGGTTGACGCTGAAAAGTTGAGTTGCCATCACTCAGGTCATTAGAATAAAAAGATATTTCATTTTACTTGTACAGAAGGAGACTTCTCAAGCCATCTGATAGGCATCCCCCTAATATATGAAAATTACATATTCTGTTTTGTCTGGGAGAATGGAACATATTATCCAGGGACTCATGATAAAATGTAACATAATTCTAGAAATGGAAATGTGTCACGAGTGCCTTATTGGCAATACGATTCCGCTTGAGCCCTGGCATTGACTCCCTGGAGTCTGTACCTGTAACGTCTTCCTCTTTAGCATAGACAGTCCTCTCCATGGAAAACAAAGCAAAACAAAATTAATTATTATATATAAATGAAATAAAAGTAACTATAATGCAATGCACATTCCCCTCATTCGAGCATAACGACAAAAGCTACTCGGAGCACAACAACCGCAGCAGCTGCATCCAATTAATATGTGTTAAGGTGACTGCATGATTTTGTTGGTACTTCTTGATTAATTACAGGCATCAACAAGGGGGCGTTAACAAGTAACACGTAAATATAGGCTACATAATTTTGTATACAGAAATGAGAACATGGATACATTCTAGCGAGTGAATTCATAGCAAAATTGTGTCCTAGCATGCTCAAGGTAGGATCCCAAACTGCAGCATGCATTATGTGACTAATGGCCATGTAACTGTGAGTTTAATTAAGTGGTTACTTTCTGGCTATTTCTGGTTCTGCTGTGCATTTGACACTGAATGTGAAGGAACACAAAGTTTTAGGAAAGTCAGCCCAGCTAATAGACCACAAACCCCTGGGCGTTCCTTGCCGCCCCCCTGCTGGCCCCAAAGATTGTACAGTTCTTTAGAAATTGTACAGTTCATGCACTTTTATGGAGCCCAAGGACCGAGACACACACACACACACACACACACACACACACACACACACACACACACACACACACACACACACATCCATATATCTGTATATGTAAATCCTCTTGAATACCTTGTGTAAATGTCACTTATTGTGGCAAGTTTGTTTTTTTTTATAATACTCTATAATCTTGTCATAAAGACACTAAAATAAAAGAGTAATAGCACTTTTTAAGCCACTTTGATTTGCCGACATGTAGTAATTTATCAGTTACAATCTAATAAATAATTTTAGAGTCAATGCTGCCTCCCAGTATCACAGGCCCGATGTATTACGAAATGGTTCCTCCCCAGAAATTCACTTTCACTGTGAAATAAAAATTTTTAAATGAAATGAAATTTAAAACACACTGGATGGAAAAAGATTTAAGTTTCCTTAATGAATGATATACAATGATCAACCTGCCTACTACAGTCTAAACCCACAGTCGGATACTCGGACTTCTTCATGGTGTTGGAGACTTGGTTAGCAGAAACGGGATGCCCTTTTGATATTGGCCATACAGTACTTACAAGTTACTGTACGTACCCTTAGAAAAAGGACTTGTGGTTTGAGTCCTACTTGAGGTATTGCTGTTTTACTATAGTAAAATTGATTTACATATACAGGCCTATACAGGCATGATATAATATACAGCTATACAGGCCTATCATCCATCACAACATCATTGTTCAGCTTAGATCATCCACACTGTCTCCAATAGGTCTGCTAAGAACCTATGGATAATGACAGATGACTAGTTGTCCTTTTCTCAGCACATAACAATGGTGTCCCAATTTTGCAAACTGGGTATATTGCTCGGCTTCTAGTCCATCCAGTTATATCCCTCCTTGTCTCTCTTCACTGGCTCCTTATAGGCACTCACATGAAGTTCCTTGGTGCTGGATCACAGGGCCATCGGTGGACAGGCACCCATCTCCATCAAAAGGCTCCTCATGTTGCATCTCACCACCTTCTGCTAGCAAAACAGCACTGCTTGAACCTCCTTCCCCCATGCGAGAAGCATTATTCTAGACGGTTCTCTTCCTGATGGTGAAACAAACTGCTGAACTACATCTGGTATTCAGACTTCCTCTCTGTCATCATGAAATGCCTCAAAACCAATCTGTTCCATGAATTCTTCCACTAATGTGGTGTCTCTTTACATTCTTTGGATGTTATTATGTTGTACTTTTAACCCTTGAATAGTCTTATTAGGTTCTTACTTTATTAAATGTTGTTGTGTAGTTGATTAGCTCCTGATTCAGTACTGTGTACATTTGTACCTGATCATTCGTCGGAAGCTCAGCCAAGCTACACTTCTCCCTAATTGACTTCTTGACAGCCGCATGTTTGGAATGTGCTATTTGCTGCACTTAACATTGCTTTGGACAAAACTGTCTGCTAAATATATAAATGTAAATGTATGTAAGTATGTAATGGCCTTAGAGGTGACCATGCGGCGTTTGAGATGACCATGCGGCCTTTGAGGAGACCATGCGGTCTTTGAGGCGACCATGCGGTCTTTGAGGCGACCATGCGGCCTTTGAGGAGACCATGCGGTCTTTGAGGCGACCATGCGGTCTTTGAGGCAACCATGCGGCCTTTGAGGAGACCATGCGGTCTTTGAGGCGACCATGCGGTCTTTGAGGCAACCATGTGGCTTGTGAGGTTACCATGCGGCCTTTAAGGCGACCATGCGGCCTGTTAGGTGACCATGCGGCCTGTGAGGTTACCATGCGTCCTGTGAGGCGACCATGTGGCCTGTGAGGTTACCATGCGGCCTTTGAGGCGACCATGCGGCCTGTTAGGTGACCATGCGGCCTGTGAGGTTACCATGCGGCCTTTGAGGCTACCATGCTGCCTTTGAGGCGACCATGCAGACCATGCAGCCTTTGAGGTGACCATGCGGCCTGTGAGGTGACCATGCGGCCTGTGAGGTTACCATGCGTCCTGTGAGGCAACCATGTGGCCTGTGAGGTTACCATGCGGCCTTTGAGGCAACCATGCAGCCTTTGAGGCGACCTTGCGGCCTATGAGGTAACCATGCGGCCTGTGAGGCGACCATGTGGCCTGTGAGGTTACCATGCGGCCTTTGAGGCGACCATGCGGCCTGTGAGGTGACCATGCGGCCTGTGAGGCGACCAGGCGGCCTGTGAGGCGACCATGCGGCCTATTAGGTGACCATGCGGCCTTTGAGGCGACCATGCGGCCTGTGCGGTGACCATGCGGCCTGTGAGGCGACCATGCGGCCTGTGAGGCGACCATGTAGCCTGTGACGGAGGAAAGTATCACTGCCTTCTGAGTGGCAGCTGCTGTGATATTGTTTTTTCTTCCCTGCTATCCGTTTGGATGGCTTTTCATAAGCATATAATTCCAGGAGGCGGCTAGCAATAAAACTGTTCTCTTTCTGATAAAAGCAGACATTCTAACCTACCTTAGGCTACACAGCTCACCCCCAAGTCATCCTCACCTACAGTCCACACCCCTATTCCAATAGCAAGCTCTCCTGGCAATGGATGTAACCCACTGCTATGTGGAGATATTGTCTGAGCCCTGAAAGTATATTAAAACATAGAAAGTGGACCGGGAGGGCCAGCTCTTCGAAGTTATTGGTGTTGTACATCATGCTCTGGGACGTTTGTCTGTAGGAGGTTATGTGTGTGTGTGTGTGTGTGTGTGTATGTCTGTGTGCGTGGGTCCAGTATATATTACATTGTGGGGACCAAGTGTCTCCATAATAAAAACCTGTTATTTTGATGTTGTAGAGACTATTTTTTGATCCTCACAAGGGGAATCTCAGCTTTATAAAAATCAGTGACTGCAGTCAAACTCACTAAAAATATCAGAAGAGTTGTATTATGTTTGTTTACTTATTGTGAAGGTTAAGGCTGTGTAGGGAGTTGTGGCCAGTTCTTTTTCAATACTTTATGATTTAAACAGTTTTCCACTAATGACTTGAAATTACATGTAATTGTACATCGCAGTTAAGTTACAAGTATTCAAATTCCAGAAGTTCACAGCAGAGAAGGCTTTTGTGCACACATATGTGTGATTGGTGATATTTAAGCATCCAATACTGATTTCATTTGTTACATTCTATTTATGTTTTAAATATATATATTGTTATTGCTTAATGTTATAACTTTGAGTATTACTGCATATTTAAAGAAGTTAATAGAAAGAAACAGACAAAATAAAAATGCAAGAAGGAGTGAGAGAAAGACTCAGAGAGAGGGAGAGTTAGGACCCATTCTGAGCATAAAACTGCAATATCATTGGCTGCTGGCTGAATAGTGGACTTGGCATTCAGGACATGGTGTAAACGGGTACACTGAGCGCACTGGCAATGGCATGGTGGTCCTGGCACCTGGGTTCAGTCTTGGCTGGACAGGAAGTCTGAGCGACAGAGGTGCACACGTTCCTAACGTCGGCACGCTCTGCTGAGGACGCCGGCACGCTGCACTGCGCAAAGGCCGGCATGCTAATGAAACATGCAACAGGGCATCCAGAGAATAGGCCTACATTTTCTAGACTGTGCTGAATTATGAGAAGATGCTGCGCAAAAAAAAAAAAAAAAAATATATA
>JAABNY020000119.1:26260178-26282351 GCA_015164015.2 Brevimyrus niger
GGGGGGGGGGGGGGGGGGGGGGGGGGGGGGGGGGGGGGGGGGGTGGGGGGGGGGGGGGGGGGAGGGGTGGCGAAGGTAAAGGGGGGTGGTCACCTCACCTGCCGCCCCGACCCAAACCGCAAGCGTGCCCTATAAGGGTGTGACACAAACCCAACACAGGGACGGCTCCCTTGTGATCAGGTGTGATCAGCCCATGTGTGTTTAAAGTGAAACCCCCTCAGAGTCTGTTATTTTCAATCCATGCCTTCGGCTCCGAACCACAAGACGCTTGAGCTGGGTGCTTCTCTTCGAACTTTTTAATCAGAGACTCTGCTGTTACCACAGATCCGTTAAGGATACCTCAAGGCTTATTTCTGAAGCATAAATGTCAAACATTTTGCATGCGTCTTTTTCAAATGTCACAGTACATGCATTTAAATAATACGTTCACATCGTGTGAATTTTTTTCAATATTTTCTCGGACTAGCTATAGAGCTTTTGTAAATCTTGGGAAAACGCCTCTCGCGTCACGAACGCGTTGCGCAGGAAAGCATGCAGCGAGCTCACCGGTGAGGAATAATAAATCCGATTCACCATTAAAGGCAGCGGCCCCTTGGTGCCACGCAGAGGACAACAGCTGGGAAATCAGAGGAGCTGCAATCAGCTTTGTAAGCCTGGCAAGAGCCTCTCTCTGCCACTGTGGTCCCGGCGACCTGCGTGTCGATATATCGACTGTCCGTCACGAAGTTCGTTACAGCTGCCTCACGCAGAGCAAATGAACTGCCAGGTCCTGTCAGCGGCTTGATGTTACAGAGCAAGCCCCCACCACCCCCCCCCGCAGCCCCCAAAAACACCACACAGTGCCACAGAAAACACCTGTCCTGTCCAATTTATAGAACACCTGGGGAAAAGGAACGTAAACGGATCAGGCACTAACAAGCCCAATATCGGGAGTGGATAAATGGAATGGTAATGGTGTCGAATTCACCTGTTATTACTCGAATCCGTTCTGTTAATTAACTGCTTGAGAGATTAGCTTGTCATGCCAAGGTACCGTCCAAGTCGAACGTGGTTGGCTGTTTAGGTTCAGGGGTCCTCGGATGCACATGGGACGCGGCGTGTGAATGTGCGTCCTGCTGTGCGGTGCTGCAGTTTGGCCTCGGGACGGATTCAGGACACACTTAACTGCAAATGCTGACAGCGTCATTCACAAGTAGGTAAAACAAAAAAACTTTAAATAGCGGCATAGTCATATTAGATGCATTGTAACTTTGCTTATGTCAATTAATGCCCAACATCTGCTCAGAAAGATTAAATATTAAAATAGCCATTACACTCTTCCTATGATGGCAAGAGCATGACATCGTAGCACAGGATCATGCTGGGAAATTGCGAATGGCCGCTGTGTGTGTTATTGTTAATACGCGTTTCGTTCTCGACCGTCATATGTGCTCCTGCCTGTGTGTCCGACCCTCGCGTGTCTCTAGTTGCTGTGTAAACTACCCACCGTCTATGTGCTTTACCATCCAGTGTGAGTCCCCCCCACGTTTCAGCATGTTATCTGTGGGTTGGCGGTTGTTAATTTTATAAAGGGCTCATAAACAGGCATATTCTTCTTTTATATAGAAGCCTCCTCAAGTTCTGCCACCACCGTCGTGATGTTTCAATCCGTCAGATATTATAAAATGTGGCGTAGGAAATATTGAACATGGCATACTCAAATACCGTCAGCGTTTGCACTAACCTAAGCATTGTTATGTATAGATAACGTACTCGGCTACGAAGATGTGCCGTTTACACGCGCCTTGAGATAAGGCTGTCGTGGAATCGAAGACATAAAAATGTGACTCGCTCCCCCTTTCACCCGCATTGCACGCCGATTGATTTGCGCCGATTTATATTCAGGTGAGCGCTCGCACAAGGCACCGCCATTATATCCGGCCCAAAAACTCGACATTAGCAGCTCAGCGAAAGACTGTGATTTATTCCTGCTCTGGTGACCAGCGGCCTTTCATCGACATTTCATCATCAAGCAAGGAGCCCTCTCTAGACATTACTGTAACATTGCAGCAATGCCGTGTGTGGGTTGGCTATAGTCCGCCATTGTGCCCGGAACCGATGGCGTGGAAACAGATGTGGCGTCGGAGGAGCGGCTCCTGGCATGAATGATACGTGGAGGAGCCGCCGCTATTGTGCTGTAATGGCTCCGGCGGCGACCGCCACTCCGGTTAGGTCCCATGCCCACTGGCTGCTTATCAGAGCTGCATTTGCACCTCTTGCTGTTTTTCACAGTGTTTCCTCATTTTTGTCGGCCGGTCTTCTGCTTCAGGAGGGATATGCGCTTACGTTCCGCTCCGCTGTTACCCCATGCCGAGCACTGGGAAGCAGGAAGATAGCATAAGAGGAAGGCGTCATGCACACTTAGCAGAGAGGAAAATTATCTGGGAAAATGTACTCCGTACGTTCACTGTCGGCGGAAAAGTGGGGAGCGGGGCATTTCTCATGCAGCGGAGTCTTAATAAAAGGAACGGATTGTAATGGAACTCACTCACTCTGAAATTCAGCTTAAACATGAACAAAGGACTCGACACAACTGAAATGTAGGCTGACCCTTTTAATGACATTTAAGCTCTTTATACACTGTCACCTTAAACACTGGAATAAAATAATAAATAAAATAAAATAATAAAAGCAATTTCAGGGACAGAAAAAGTAACATTTCTTTAATTCTGACGCTCCTTAGCCTGATATTATTGTTGTTTCTATGTATTACACCTTGACACTGCTCTATTATTTCATCTTAGTCCTTACACGATCTAAGCCCATGCAGTTGGCTCACTCCTAATGGATGTCAGTAAGTGTGAATACATTTTGTGCAATGAACTGTCTCGCCCCACCTTATGGCTCCTAAGTTCTTGAATTAAGGCAACCGTGAGCAGATAAGTTGTTACTGAAAACAGGTGGCTATAATATGATTTGTTATGCTACAGTTTGCTTGTCTAATTCTGATATTTTACTGCTCATGTATGAGACCATGACCTACATCTTGTATTATGGATGACCTGAGCATTCCGTTGAACAGTACGACACAAGCACAAGTTGCATTTTTTTGCTTAACTGCTGCCCTTATTGAATATTTTCACTGTTTTGCTTGTGGATATTGCATTGAAAATTCTGCACTTTTGGCAGTAGAAAAGTAGGCCTTCTGTTGGGACTTGATCCATTGTTTGTACATCCTTTGAAGAACAGCTCTGCCTTCACTGTTTCATGCCAGCAAAGGGTCACCTGAGACTTCAGTTTGTACTAAGTTGCTGTGTGTGTTCGTGAAATGATTTATAACTCAGATATGTATTTAGTTGGCTAAATCACATTTGTTTTACCCTGAAACATTACAATACTAATTTACAACTGACGTTTAAAGAGCCCTTTAAAGAAAGAATGCTGCCTCCAGGCATTTTCTGATGATGTGCTTTTGACAGTCAGCATACTGTCCTTGCATCTCAATGCACGGTGTCTCTCTGCTGGCAAGGAGTATGAGCAACCGGGGTAAAGTTACGTAAATTTTGCAAATTATAGTTTACCGAACACATAATGAAACAGACATTTGTTAAACCAATGGCAAGAAAATATAAGATTTATATTGTATCTAACACTTGATTTTGCAGTGCTTGTGGGCCTGCTTTGCAGTTCCTAAATATGTATGGAAAATGTACGCAAAATGTCACAGGAAAATAGGCAGTCCATCCATCCATCCATCCATCCATTCACGGATTCCTCATCTTTACCTTTAAAATTGGAGAGTTCATACCCAAAGTTTTCCCCACCAAAACCCCACCAGATCTCATGCATCACATAAATAAATAATTCTTCAGAAGTGTTGCTTTTCATAACATTGTTTGTCTGTGCTATGATTACAAACGCCCCAGTCTCTGAAGCAGAAAAGCACATTATACTGCTGCAAGCAAGTGTTCTTCCAATAATGTGCAGTATCAGACATTACACTCGTCTTCTGGAAAACTCCGGCTTAAAGGTAATGTTTTAATATTTTTTTGGCATTTTTTCCACGCTCCCTTAAAGTGTGTGAGCTTATGTTGTCCATTCAACACCCTTGTCCATTTGGCTTCTGGTTGGCTGGGTATTGTGGATGACCAGAGCTGGTTTGACTCAGATATATCAGGCTTTTTTCTTCATGATGAGTGTAACTGTGATTGAATAGTGGGATAAATAGTGTCTTTCAAAATTTTCATGCATCAATAGTGATTGGTTTAGGTTCAATTGTTCGGTTTATTTCAACTGCCCAGGGTCCATTATTTTTCCCTCTTCCAAATAAAGCCAAAATATATATAGTCATCCTTCAGTATCCATAGGATCCCCTATGGAGATATATCCAGAGACACTCACGTCCCTTATATATATTATTTGGATAACCTGTACACCTCCGCTCATATACATCAAATCATCTCCGGATGACTTATAATACCAAATACAACGTTAACACTATATAAATAAGTGATATGCTGTACTGTTTAAGGAACAAGAAAAAAAGTTGCGCACACAACAAAAGTAGGGGACGAATGAGACACCAGGTGAACAATGCTCAAACAATCTGTGAAATCGCTTCATTTCCATGGATTTAGCATAATTCGTGTGGCAAATGCAGTTTTTCTTTTTGAAACTTTTTTGAATTTCTCAGTTTCCAGATGTGGAACATGCAGATACGGAGGGCGACTGTACATAAAAAATCTCATGTACATTTGGAAGTTATATTAGTTATTTAGAAAAAATACATACAAGTAAAACCAATCATACAGGATACAAGATTAATTTTCACTGTACAAGTACAATGGGATAATGCTTGTATCTTAAAACCAGCTACATACTATGAAGACAGTCAGCTAATGATTTACTTTTGAATTAGATAATGACCCCCAACATTTTCAGTCAATATACAGCTGCTTAAATATTAAGATGTCAGATAAATATCTAAATAACAGACAACAGGAACTATTTGCTTAGAGAACTCATTTTAAGGAAAAAAATGAAATTGTTCTGAATGTCATTAGCAGGTATTGTTTGGAATGGTTTTCCAAATGTGTGTATGAATCAAATTTAGAAAAAGAAACCCAACATTTAACACACACTCACTAATATATACATACGACAAACAGTGCATTAAATTAATGTTTAATATCCATACATTTTGTTTCTGGCTCGAAAGCACTTACAAAGTCTAATATAATGCATTATGCAGTTAAAGGTATACAATTGTCAGCATAGTGTGCATCATTTTAGCTAATTGTGCCTCTTAAATATTAACTAATAGCTTAATGGGGAAATTATTGATATAATGATCAGGCTGCCTGACAACAGGTGGATAAATAAATAAATAAGTAACACTGCCCATTCTGGGGAACACAGGGTCCTCCATCTTCAGAATTGCCTTTGAGCTGCACCCGTCAGTTAACATTTTAGGAAATAGCTTGGCCATTAATAATACACCCGTATTAACATAAGTGATTTCATCCACAGTGTAGAATTCGGTGTAGCAGTTATTAAAGTCCAATTTGGCTTCATTAATAATGGATACACCTTTGACTTTGTAATATCCAGATTATGTGGCATTACCAAGTGCATACATAATTTATTAACGACATTCAATTTGAGGTCTTGATGAGCCTTAATTGGTGGTTGGGGGTGTCATTAAATGGTCTCTGATGAGACCTGTCAATCATCCCCCATACACACAAACACCAGTAACACCTGTGTCATGAAAGATAACAGACATCTGTGACAGGGACAGCGTACGCCTCACCTTGCCAGACCTTGGAGACCATGCCACCAACCTACACTGTCTATCAGAACTTCTCAAGTGACTTTGTGACAGACTGCCAGGCTTTGGGGCAATTTGAGTGGAAATGCATCAAAAAGAAAAACACCCACAGAAGCCTCTTTCCCTTTGATGACAGTGCAAACGGCCATAAATTCCTGGCTCAGACCATGTACCCTGTCATTTCCATTTTGAACAGTCCTCTGCATTAACCTCCCTGATGTTTTCATGAACCTCTTAAAGTTTTCTAATTTTTATATGCATAATCAATCAGTACTGATTAGTAAAACATTCCAAGAGGACCTGACCATTACCATGTGCATCATAATAATTATTTAATATGCTTTTTGTGTATTAATGAATAGGCATATATTACGGTAAATTAATCTAGGATGCTACACGCTGAAAATCTGCATAGACTAGTAAAGCAACTTGTCTTCTGTCATACAATGAATCCATTCATATTCCAACCACTTATCCTGGTCAGGTTTATGGGGGGGGGGGGTATCCCAGACTACATAGGGCAAAAGAAGTACATCTTGGACCGGATGCCAGTCTATCACAGGACATATTTGTACGCACAAGTATTTAAGGATGACATTAAATCTAAATGCTACCCATACAACAAGGAAAGATATGTAAAGTGCACACACACTGAGCGGGGTGGGGGGGCAAGACTCAACCCCAACCCTGACAGTATGAGGCAAACCTGTTGTCCTGCTGAGACATCGGGCTGCTCTTCACACCACAGGAAAAACACTAAGAGCAGCAAGGAATCATTGTTTTATTAAGTCGCAATTTTATATCTTTTATGCACAGATTAATGATTATTGATTTGTAATGTACGGCATTGTTTCTAGCATTTATTATTATTTTTGTCCTTCTAACTGTTTACCAACATGTTTCACTATTTATTTGGCACATAAATAAGGCAGCATTTGTAAAATATAAATGTACAATCTCTGGTAAGGTAAAGAAAAAAAACAGTAGGAGTTTTTTTTGAGTTTATAAAATCATTAGTCGGGAAAAGCTGTTTTTTCTGCAATGTATTTGGTAGTTCAATTCAAATACTAAAAGCTATATGCCTTGATAAGTATTTAGTTTGCTTTGTTTCTGCTGACTAGAATGTGCATTCATGATTTAGATTGGCATTACTGAAAAGGTGCAAAAGGAGTAAAATCAGTTCTTTGGCACGTTGTTTACATGCAGATTGTTTACACGTTTGTCGTTGCTCAGATGAGGCCCTGGGAGTTTTCGTTCTCCTTAGGAACTGCAGCTATTTACTTCAATTAACTTGAACGTTGCAGTTTACTGCCTTTCTGACCCTGTTTCTATAAGTCTGCCTTGAGGAGGTGATTAATGAATAGAATACCAGCAGCAAAGGACAATGATTGTTTCCGGACTGAAAATAATTTAGTCCTCAGTGTATTGGGAGAGCAACCAAAATTATTTCGTGCACGGTGCGTCTTGCCGAGGTTGTGTACAAATACTTTTGATGTACATGTTCACATCTGGAAATCTTTTTCCTGACTGTTAAACATATAAATGTGCATATAAATATTTATACATTTTCATTAATTTAAAACATTTTGTCAGCTGCTGTTCCCCTCTAGCTGAAGCTCTTCAATTCTGTCAACTTGCAGCAGTTACGTCAAACGTTTGGCTCTCTGACAGATCTCAGCGCGCCGGGTATTCCTTTCACGGCTTGTAAATCTGCGTCCTGCTCCTTACATGCAGACACTATGCAGCAGCACTGAGCATCCTGTGCTGTATAAGACGCGGTTCTTTATCGCTGCTGACTTGGCCTTGGCTCTGAAGCAGCATTTGCAGAGACAGGACAAAGCACCGGTGCGGAAATCCAGTTCTCCTGTGCTGGCACGGAACTGTATGAACTGGAGCAAGATACTGGGAGTCCTTTGCAAAGAACACCCCCCCCAATCTCTTTATATTCAAATCAATTTCAAAGCACGGCTGCTTACTAGGAGCAACCCGGAGATACGGGAGCGACTTCCGTCATTTAAAGTCTTGTAATTATTTGCAATTTTTGATAACATAGATTTTACCCTAGGTTTTGGGCTATTTGTTTGTTCGTAAGTTTTGCATTGGAGGTGAATATAAACATTGTTTTTAGCTTGTGGTTATTTAAAAAGGATATTTTCAGTGCAATGAGTGTTTCACATTCATATATGCGATGTAATTTATACACCCCTAAGATGATCTCTAGAGAGTTTAAATACGCCTCATCTTCAAAATTCAAATGTTTCATGTGGCCTTGTTTGTTTCTTCCTCTCTGCACATTTTATTGTATCTAAGCATCGTGGTCGGAAGGAGTCTTACCAACAGTGTTGGCTTTGGATTGGCTTTTTTAAGTTAAAATAAATTTACAGTAAAAATACATCACATTAATGTTTTGGCAGTCAATTTAAAAATATCAAATATATATGAACGGAAACCAGAGACATTTAAATACATTCTGAATATTATTTGTTAAAATACAATAATAATAACTTAACTGAAGAATTGTATACATCGGTAAGACAGCATGCTTTCTGGCACGAAATATAATATCTAAATAAATAAACAAATAAAGCATGTATTAATTTTGCAGTGTCTTTTTTTTCCCATTCCTGCCTGCAACTTTAAACGTTACCTAAGGGCCAATCAGAAACCTTCCGCTGTAATTGGCAATTCATTTCCGGGCCCGGCAATATAGTGAAGTCATTTTCCAGCATTCAGACAATATCAGGGGTCACATAAAGCCAACATGTCAACTTTCCACTTCATTATAGCAATAGCTCAGGACTCATTTCAGTGTATACACCACACACATAATTGTTTTTTACCTCTCTGCCCACAGCCAATTTACAAGCTCCTTCTTCCGAAGGTGCAATAGAGAAAAGGAAAGTGCCTCTGGTTTCCACTTTTATTTGCTGTCTATTAAATGCATGACATATGGAACACAAGAAATGATATGTAGTCTGTCCCTTTTTATATAATTTATATGGTGATGTCTGACGAGGTTCAGCTTAGCCGAGTTTTATAAAGAGACTGAAAAAATGAATGTAACGGAAAGGCTACAGTGAGAAGGGTTTCCGCAGAATAAAAGAAGGATCCATTCGTTTGGTTTTCCCGTGGAGGATTGCGGGGGCCCAGAGCCTATCCTGGAAGCTATGGGCCCATGGTAGGTGCGAGGCCATGGGGCTGCACAGGACACCCACGCCTGAGGCTCTGAACCCTGCTGGGCTTGAGATGCTTCTCACCCAGAGAGGAACTATCAACTCAGCTCTGACGAAGATGGTCTCAGGCCACCTGACCTCCGCATCAAAAATCACACCTCATCACCCCACTGTATACAAAACAGCCCACAGGCAGATCCTCACAGACTCCCCTTTCATAATGCCCCCCCTCCACCTCCATGTCCCTGCCTCAGGTCCCACATGGTCACACAGAAAGCCAAAATGAGAACAGCATTGTCTGATGTCAATGTAACCAATGTATACAGTGATGCTTGGCCTCATTTAAATGCTCCCAGTGCCACTGATTGATGTAACACTTAAATCTAAGACTAATATAATGTAGCATTATATAAAATTGGAGAAATCTTGCCTTCTTGCAAGGCTTCCCCCCCCCCCAGTAACCAAAAGGCCCTAATGACCCCACCATTAACATTGCGACTGACCACTAGTTTGGAAACCTGATTGTCTAATGATGTAGTAAAACTAGAATCTCTAAGTAAAACCAATATCTCTAATACCCCCACAACCCGTCAGAGATTGGTCTATCACCATCTTAAAAAAAAATACATTGTTACGGTAGCTGTGGCCATTATATATTCACCTATTCACCATGTGTAGCCTTCACTGAAGAGACACTTTGTAATCAGAGCTTCCATAAGGTATTGCGTAATTAACATCTGTAATGATGCAACTAAGTAGCCACTTAGGTTAGATTTATGTTGGCTTCTGTGTCGTGGTTTTGAATGCAGATAGATGCATGTTGTTTTAGGAAATAAACTGTTTTAATTACTTCTTGGTTGTATGAACTTGCTAACTCTGGTAAATTCCTAAATGGTGGCGTTACCATAATTCCTGGTTAAAAGTCAGACACAGCATTCCTAGCTTGCTGATTGGTCATTTTACTCTGCTATAATGCAAGAGAGTAGATGCATTATACTAGACAATGATAAGCTGCTATCTAAGCCGCTGAGTTGATTCTGTCAGACATACTACTGTTGATCTAGTCCATGAACTAACTAATTAACCATGCTGATTCTTACCTGGCAGCCTCTGAATTCAGTCCTGGAGCTGGATAACCGACCATGCTGGCTTTAGGTTTGCAGCATCTGCTTTGAATTAGCTAGACATTGTGAGCCAGTCCCTGAGCTAGTTAACCAAACATGCTGGCTTTGGACTTTCAGCATCTGAGTTGAATGAGGTAGACATACTGACTTTGGGCAATCCCTAAACAGAGATGACCAAACATACTGTCTTGCTATTCAGCCCCCGAGTTGTATCCCACAGATATACTGCTTCTAGGGAGTTTCTCAGCTACAGTATATAGACCAAATATGCCCATAATGTACTAGTTTGTGGCCGCCTCACAGTCCCTGACTCAAGATTAAGCTGAATTTGTATAACGATTGAGAATATTTCCTTAATGGCTGGAAACAGCTGCCCAGGATGAATGGAGTTTGTGAACTACGGTATGACGGAAGCCTGAAAGTAATCTGGACAATACATAACTATCCAGCTAAAACATTTGACACAGGTCAAGTTGGGGAGCGTGCACTGATGCAGCGTGTTGCCGGACCCACCACATGATGAAACACTTCGGGATTCTGGCTGGTGACCCCCCAGGCAAACCCACAGGGCAACTTGATCAACTAAATCAAATGCTTTACGAAATTCGACAAATGCTGCAAAGAACCTCTGCCGATATTCTCGCTTGCGCTCAATGAGAACCTTCAGTGCCCGGATGCGGTCGATGGTAGACTTCTTAGGTGTATAACCAGACTGCTCCAGTCACTGGTAGGTGAGCAAGTGATCATGGATCCTGTTAAGGACTGAAAGCAGTGAGCAAACTCATCAGAAACAGCCTGATCTTGGAGTCTGGCCAAGTCCAGCCTCATTCTCTACGAAGGTGGTAGCCTACTGGACCTAAGCTGAACCCTTAGAGTAGTCTGTGCCAACAAGTCTGTGGTCAGAAATTACGAACTAGAAGCCTTCAGCATCTGCCTATGAGAATGTGATTGATCTCCTCTGCTGTACCACCAGTGCTGGAGTACCAAGTCTAATGGTACAGCTCGGGGCTTTGGAACCAGGATCCAGCGACCCACAGCCCCTGACCTTTCGCCAAGGAACATAGAGCCACTCTCACCCCTGTCTCCAGACCCTTTGGGACCGACACAGTTTTAATATCCAGCCCCACCAGTGCCAGTAGTCGTATTGGCGTCACCCGTGGCCCGAGGAATGTCACCTCACAGACACCCATTAACCACTAAGAGAAGTTGCAAATAAAAGGTCTCCCTCAATGTAACATCACTCAGCATGGTTGGGGCATATACTGAGACAATAGACAAGGCACCCAAGGTGTCCAAGGAGCCTCATTATATGCTTGTTGAAAGAAGTGACTTCAGACACCATCAGGAGAAGATGATCCACCACAGGAATGGCTACTCCCTGAGTATGGCAGCCATCAGGGTGACCAGGCTAAAAGTAATTGAATCCACCTACAGAGATCCAACCACTCCCTGGTCTGCGTACCTCAGAGAGAGCCGCCACAGAAAGGCAGAGTTTATGCAGATGGTCATCTTGCTGGAGAGACAAGGTGTTCCATGCCTATCCAAACGGGCCGCCTCAAACTGGGACCCAAGTGCCGCCGTGCAGCAGGGGACACCTCAGCACCACATCAGCCCCGGTCCCCAACAGGCTTGACTCTATTAGCTCTCTGATGGTTTTGACTCTTCCAGGGATGGGGCTCCTGAAGGCTTTTCCCCGCATCCCCTTCATGCGACCTTCCTGCAGGCAGCTGTAGCAGAGCTACCCCTGCGAGGAGCGGAAGGGTGTCGTGCCCGTTTGGACCCGGCTGCCATGAAATGTTTTACAGTGACTGGAGTGCCGATCCCGCCACCAAGCCCCAACATTTTTCCCTGCAAGTATGAGGAGCGTTAGCAGGCCTGGATGCACTTTAACATCATACCCAGGACAGATTCTAACGCAATTACTAAAATACATAAATTGCAGTGGGAATTTTCTTTCAAGACCTACATGCATTCAGAGCTTGTAGCTGCCCATTGGAACTCCATTGTCTGGCCAGTGGGCGGCTCCCTACACAGAGAATAACCCTGGACAGCCAACCCCTGACAAAAGAAGGACTAGAATACTAAACATTAAGGATCTTACAGTATGAAGCATTAAGGAAAGCTTCTCCCACATGGACATTTGTGAAACAAGATCATTTGGAAAGGCTCAGCGTAAACCCATCTCTTTTGACCTGTTTGGTGATGGGGCTTCTAAAATGAAAAGCTTGCATTTGACCCCCCGAGTGACTGACTACAGTGATTTAACTTCATCCGCTTCATTCCTCAAATCCCACAATCTCCTTATCGTCACCTCTGATCTGCTCTACTTCATCTCAAAATCAAAGCACACATAGACTCTTTTAGTCTGTTTTAAGATCCCTTAGCATGTTACACTTTCATACTCATTTTCCTACCAGGACATGTGATGCCTCACACAAATGTTCTTACCAAGATTTCTTAGAAACTTAGTGAGTAATGGGATTGTCCTCCATTCAGTTTTTCTTTCAAATCCAAGGGTATCACTGTAGACAATTTACTTAAAGTGTCAGCAAATTCCATTAGCATTGCATGTATAATAACTTCTTTGCCAATGTTTTGGTGCTTGGTATTTATGATAGAAACAGCTCTGATATCAAGGTGAGGAGAATGCCCCTGTTACTTCAGTGTGGGGAGTCAGTTGATTGGTGGGCCAGGGGGGTCATGGGTGGGACAGTGACAGTACTATGCCGTTAATTGCTTCTTCACAGGTGTGCTTCTTCTTCACAGCAATGTGCTGTCTTTCTTCTTTTTCTCCCTCCTTTTATCTTAAAAAATGTTTTTTTTTTCTAAATGTAAAAAGCGCCATAGCGAAAGGATTTTGACTGCTTGTTATGGCCCCTGCGGAGTTTGTCAAACAAAGGAAGATACTCTAATTTCATCACACTGGGACTCCTGCCTTGTTTATGAATCCTTCAGAAGTGATTTTGTCCTCCTGTACTTGTTTTTTTTTTTTATTGCTAATCTTCTTTGCGAAATTAAAGAACCATTTAATCTTTACCATCATTTGCAGCTGGCAAGAGTTTCTGGGTTTATGCGGAAGATAACATTCTCCCAAGACCGCAGTGTGCCATACAGACATAAGGGAGGGTGTTCACAGTACTTAAAGTGCAGAACACAAGACTGTACTAAATGGGGGATGCACAAGACATCCTATAAATGTGTAATGTGTAGGTGAACAAATACAACCGCATGATCAGGTGGAATAAATATAGTGAATTCAATTCCAATAAAAAGATTAATAATAAGTTACCAATGCCAGAAGATGGATGGATGAATGGATGGATGAATGGATAACTGGATAGGCAGACTTTAGGTAATAGAATTATCTGTTTAATACAGTTCCATGCCAAAGGTTTAAAATCCTTGGTTGAATCCATGATTGAATTGAACTCAATTGCAGCCACTGTTCTGAATAACTATATATAGCATACCTGTAAAAAGTTCATGTTCTTCTGAATGTAAATTATTTTACCTTCATGCTAACAAATCTACTGTATTTTTAATGCAAATCAAGCCTTTTATATGCATTGAACTTCAATGCATGGGTCTTCCTGATAAAAATGCAATGGTCTTATGCAAGATTTCTAAACAATTTACCTAGTAGTGATGGTAATTGTTTGTCTTAATAAGTTGGGAATTTTGTAAAAGGGACATTTTCCCTGAGGGCAAGTGAGAGCTTGGGGGGCGGTACTTTTTTTCTGCATCTACAGTCTTTACTTTCTATTTCAGTGATGCTACCATTCCCCAAATGACCCACATCACCAGGGCTGTTACTCAAAAGCTCTTCATTTCCTCTCCCCATCTGCTGGCGAAACTCCCCTCATCCTCGCGCGCTCTCCGACGGCCTCGCCTGCAGAACCCCCACCCCCCCCCGGATCCACGGCGAGCTGTTCCCGGCTAATCCCAGCGTCCTGGGCCACGTGTCGAGGCAGAGCCAAGCTGCCCGTTCCAGGAAGCCCGTTTAGCTGTGGCCTCCCCAGGCACATATGTGCCTCTTCATCTTCGCGTCCTAACGGAAGACTGTGACCATGCAGGGAATCTCGGCACTGACTGAACCATCAAAAATAAGTCACCAAGTAACTGCGGCTGATTATTTGCGGCCTTGGTTATGACACACAACCTCTGGAAGGCCTAATTATGAGGCCTCGTTAAACTGAGACGGCTATTCACTTTTACTTGACCATGGGCTCGCAGGAAACATGAAAATTTCCATGTCACAAGAAGCATATAGTAAAATTTTATCCCTCAGTCATTGAGTTTATATTAGACCAGAAAATGACTCCAATAGTTATTTCTTGAACTACAGAATGTAAACACTTTTACAATGGAAAATCATTTGCATTGTTTTAACAAAATAAAATGTAGTATTCATGAATAAAACATAATTTGTTGTATCCTGTTATAGCAGGATAACTGACTTTGTGTTTGTCCCACAAAACCCAATTATTTATTTTAAGCATTATGTTTTACAATTTAAATGAAATTTTAAAAATGCCCAAAAAAAAATCACATTTTACAAGCATACTGAAAACGTAACATAAAATGTTTTCGCACAAAATGGACACACCTGTGATTGCATGTGCATTATAGGAATTGACGCTGTCAGACTCAATCACTAGAGCTATAGGTGGAGAGAGAGAGAGAGAGAGAGAGAGCGAACATAAAAGGAAGACAAAAATGAATGCATGCGTAACAGCGAAGGAAAGAAAAGGCAAGAGCCTGCTGGAAATGCAGCAGTGATTATGTGAAATTGCGTAAGAGCGCAGATCGGTGAGCCCCCCCCCCTGCTGTAAAATGTCCCCTTAAATCCACAGTGTGTGACTCGTTACATCGTTCGCAGGCCTGTAAATCTTCCCGCCTGCCGATATATGCGTGTTCAGTGGTGCCCGGGATCGAGCTCGTCGAGTGTGACGTTCAGAACGAGATGCTGGGAAAACTATTGGCTTTAAAAAAATAAAAAAAAATGCACCATTTGTGTTTGAATAAAGACAGGGAGAGAGTGGAAGAGCCACAGTGAAATTCCCCACCGTGAGGACAGAGCTGGAAAGGAAAGGAGTAATTGGGTGGCGCCGTCACATCCCTCAGCGAGACGCACATATATATTCTTTATGGGCGTCCTAGCAGGGCTGACCTGTCGTGCAAGGTTATTAAAAGGAAGTTACAATTTGGCCCATTATTGCATATAGTAACATGAAACATATATTGAGTTCCCTACGGGGTGCTGGGGGAGGGATTTATGCTATAATGGGATCACAGAAAAATGGAGAAAAGGAGTTTAAATACGACGTGTTATTTTCAAACCCTGGGAAGGAGGACTGATCTGAAACCTTATCTTCTTAAAATTAGCGCTTTATTGACGGGGGAAAGTGAATAATTTATTCCAACTACTGAGCACAGAACATCACAGCCAAGATTCCCTTGGCTCCCACATGCACAAAAACCAGCGTGAATTCAGCCCCGAACAGGGCAAAGAGTGTATCCTTTTAGCTCTATTATTATAGCACAAATCTACAGAATGGAGGCAATCTGCCTTTTGTGTGAAGAAATATTGCCTGGGCTTAGGGGTTTAAAGGAAGTCAAAGGGATAGTAATAACTTTGCTTTTTTGCAGCTACATTTTTCGGGCAGTCCACATTCAACACGTGTTGATATTGTGTGCCAGGAGTGATGTTTGACGAATGGAAGCAGAGAAATAGCTATTGTTGTTTTCATAATCACTCACTATGGATCATGCGTGGCCCCCTGAGGTCTTCGGGAAATGGTTATGAGGCTGAAACACAAACCCAAGAAAGTGGGTATTACACTGAAAATGAATGGAAAGCACTTTGGAAAGTGTGATACAATGCAGGGATTCACCAAGTATGACATAATGTAGGGAAGCAGGTAGCGTGATAGCAATAATAGCATAGCAGCCAGGATAAAATGGGCATTTAACCTGTGTGTGTGTGTGTATGTGTGGGTGTGTGTGTGCGTGTGTGGGTGGGGGGTTGTTATACCAGCCTTAAGGATCCATCTGTATAAAATTGACAAAATTGTTAGTAGCCCTGGATGAGAGCAGTAAAGTAATGATGACATCTGCAGTCTTTCTATTGAATAATTTTCCCATTAGGTGTTTCCTCTGATGTTCATTATGTTTTTATGCTTGTATAATGAACACAAAGAGACGCTCTGCTTTCGCACTGGCAGTGGTGGCTACGTAGCCCATGTCGAAGGCCAGACACTTTTAACGAGCTCTCGGTAAAACAGCATGCTCAAACCGAGACCGTACCTTCGTGTGTGCTAAAATATAGCCCTCTTCCCAACCTGCCATT
Source organism: Brevimyrus niger (assembly GCA_015164015.2). NCBI lineage: Eukaryota > Metazoa > Chordata > Actinopteri > Osteoglossiformes > Mormyridae > Brevimyrus > Brevimyrus niger. The sequence continues at coordinate 26,276,634 of JAABNY020000119.1, forward strand.
TTCCTTCTCTTTTCTCCTTTACTTTCCCTCTCTGGGGAATATGATTTGTCACGGTGACTTGGAGGCGGGGTGGGGTAACAGCAGATAAAATGTTTACTTTGGGGAAAACCGTCTCTAACTTCCTTTAATGTATTCTTTTAGAAGACTTGGTGGACTGGCACAGAAAAAAAGATTAATTTATCACACCATCAAACACAGGATATGCTGAAAAGTGAAATCAGTGTAAATTGTGACACACTGACAATAGCCACAGTTTAGATGGATTTCTATGTCTGCTTCTGAGATTGAGATGGGAAAAGTCAACTCTCATCACAACTGTCTTATAAGGGTAATTTTGATCCATTAGCTCGCCACAGTTTCTTTCCGTCAATATTACATCCCTTACTTTCTATTAAAAAAACATCAAAACATCTTATGGTAATGATTCTGGCAATTAGCTTTGGAGTGATTTCCACGTTTCTGGAGCCTTTACTCAAAGAAATAGAGTGGAAAATGGATGGACGGATTATATTTACTTCATGTTTTTTTTTTGCCACAAAAGTTATGATAAAACGCTTTTTATTATTCTTTTGATTAAAAAATAAAGTGCAACAATAAAGTAGATGTTTCATCTTGTATACTGAAAAAAACCTAGCTCTGAATGCTGAATAGAACCCTGGGATATGAGGACTGGGGTCTGAACTAGGGTGACTTGATCAGCACCCCGTTTGGTTGCTTCATGGCACCACATTCTTGCTTTATAACCTTAATGATTAAGTACAGGGGTGCAGATGGGCTGGTTCCTCTCTCTGTGCTTCGCACAAACATAATATGTTGCTATGACAAAGCAAAGCCAAAGCAATGCTTGCAATCATATTTCTTGGTTTGATTTGGTTCAGTCTGTCTTCGCTTTTAATGTAGTTGAATGCCATGAATATGCTGCTGATGTTTATAATTCTACCCATCACCATCACCATCACCAGTGACATTGTTCTAGGTTCTAACTAGGTTCAGTGGTGGAAACAACCATCCATATGACCAGTGTTGTGATTGGATAGAATGTGTACTAATGTGTATAATGATGCTTTTCCACTGGCGTACGGGAACCAAGCCATACCTGTACAGCGAACGCACACTAGTTATAGTGCAATTATATTGCTTTAATATTCTACCGCAGAAAGACCAGCTTGGTAAAGACGTCGCCTGCTTCAGAGAGTGACATAAACCCAAAGAGATGCTCGTTTACTGTGCACACAGTGTACATCATGTTTTACTATATGCTAATTTCTGCTAGCATGCCTGTGAGAATCACTGTCTTATGTTAGCATCAAACACTAGCGGAACTATCATTAGTTTGTGTAAATTTGCATTATGAGTCCATTCTGTTCAGCTGTTCTCTAGTAATATTTTAAGTACGAGAAGATTGGAAAATCTCAAGTTCTGATCACCATTGACATTGTTCTAGGTTCTAACTAGGTTCAGTGGTGGAAACAACCATCCATATGACCAGTGTTGTGATTGGATAGAATGTGTACTAATGTGTATAATGATGCTTTTCCACTGGCGTACGGGAACCAAGCCATACCTGTACAGCGAACGCACACTAGTTATAGTGCAATTATATTGCTTTAATATTCTACCGCAGAAAGACCAGCTTGGTAAAGACGTCGCCTGCTTCAGAGAGTGACATAAACCCAAAGAGATGCTCGTTTACTGTGCACACAGTGTACATCATGTTTTACTATATGCTAATTTCTGCTAGCATGCCTGTGAGAATCACTGTCTTATGTTAGCATCAAACACTAGCGGAACTATCATTAGTTTGTGTAAATTTGCATTATGAGTCCATTCTGTTCAGCTGTTCTCTAGTAATATTTTAAGTACGAGAAGATTGGAAAGTCTCAAGTTCTGAGTTGTCGGGAATGCATAAATACATTGCAATGTGTCATACTACTACTACTACTAATAATAATACATCAATAATGAGCAATATACAGAATATGGCACTTTTTTCCTTCAGGCAATCGATGCATATCGATGCAGGTCATTGGAACCTCTGTGCATTTCAACCAATCAGTTGCTGAGGACGCAGCCAGGTCCGTTTAGCCGTGCTTTTAAGCGCTGTCACCTTAACGTGAGTACAGCTCGCATCATTTTCAATGGAAAACCACCTCTTTGCGGTGCTACTTGGGTATTGCTTGGTTCTTGGTGCCAGTAGAAAAGCACCATAAGCCTTTTATTTATGTTTAATGGAGCTTTGTTTACTATGCACATAAATGATAAATAACGCAACACATGCGTTCCTACCTTTCAATGCCAAATTAAAAATTGGGGATGGTTTAAAATGGCTTTCAGGAACCCACGTGCACTTGCCATTATCGTGTTTTAATCGCAACCTAATGGGAGACTGTGATATTATCATATACATGATGAGATAATTGAGTTATAAGTTATATATATGGTTATTTCGTCGTAGCAAACATGAGTTCAACTGTCGGTGGGTGGTTTATTGAAGCGTCAAATTCAATGCACAGAGACGGAGATGCCTCTTTTACTTAGCCCAACAATTCCCACGGGTCCAGTCTATCGACAATTACCCATCAGGCACTGAGACATGAGCCGGATACATGTCTGACTGGTGTGAGCGGTGGTACAGTGGGGACGATTATCAGCCCAAGGCAGCGTAAAGCAGCCCAGCGGAGGGATTAGTGGGCAGGGCTGGGCATCCCAACGTACGAACGCGCGGTGGGGGGGGCGGGGGGGGCGGGGGTGGGGGTAGTCGCCTGCCAAAAACATCTCCAATCACCTCCGCGAACTAGCTTAAATAGAAGTAATGTAGTACATTTCGGCCCAGGCCAAAAGTGGCCTAGATGTATTCAGTAGGGAGCAGAAGCAGGGGGTGCTTTGGAAATTACCCAGGAGAGAGACGCAGGCTTCCGATTGGCCGTGTCCGGGGCCTTGTTAAATTAAAGATTGCGCCGAGATCCCAGGGAGCACCATGCTAGTGGACGTTATGGGATGGCGTTAACCCTAAATTACTGAAGAGGGGGCTGCCTCAGGACCACCTCATCTCACTAGCCAAAAGTAAGGCACGAGTTAAAGCAAATAAACTGATGATTATTATTCGTCAGCACCTCATAATACTCTATTAAACACTTATTAAAAATGACCATAGTCTCACTTTACACAGACAATATTATCTATAAATTTGCACAAATTGTTTTGGTGTGAAACAACCGACCACAATTCATCTATTATTCATTATTGTTTAGGCAGTTGTTAGTGGTAATTCCACATTTCCATGCCAAAACTTTCATACGCAATTTAGGCAAACCTGATAATTTAAAGTGGGGTTCGCCATCTCGTGCAAAGCAACGTATATATGTATGTCTCATTGAGCAGCAGGATTCCAATGTTACCTCTACTTCTACAAAGAAAACTATCATCCCTGATGACTCTCTGTAAATAGCAAGCATCTATCTGTCTTCTAACCTCTTATTCAGCACTGAGTCCCGGTGGGTCTGGAGCAAACCCCAGGAAGCACAGGGTTCGAGGCAGGGGGCGCCCTTGGCAGGACACCGTTCCATTTCAGGGCACACGCGTACGCCCGCTCACACAGACACGTCATTAGGGTTTCTATAAGCCAAACGGACAGATGCATTTTATCTTTTTAATCTTCTTTTAATCCGTTTAATATTACACCATTGTAAACGCTGGGCTTTCATGCAGCGATTCAGGCTGAGAGACTTTCTGAAGTGTAGAACACAGCTTTTTGCCTCAAGCTGCTTTTAAAGAACCTGATAAGGTCCCATGTTCCCCTGAGCACCTCATAACGCATTACTTATATAAACTATCTCCTTTAGAACGTCTTTAGAAGTTAAGAAGAGAGGATGAAATGAGGGTAGTTTTAAAAAAGTATATCTATGTACCTGCTGGGATTGCACATTATCGTACGCAACATTATGGTAAAAAGACCCATCTACATTAGAGGCCAAAATTCATCGCAGAACTCTTTTCAACTGTTGCTCCAGCTAATTATTCAATCATCCAATGTATCATATCTGTAACATTCTTGGATGGTTTATAAACATTACCACCAATATTCGCATAGTATTTTTTTAAAAGCATACGGTAATTCCAAAAAATGCTACAGTAGGTGTGTCCACAATTTTGGCCACTAGTGTGTCTTACAAATGCTGATTCGCTAGAGGGACGTGATGAAGCATGCAAGGTACTGGGCAGGGCACACCTGAGACAGGATGAAATAAGAAAGATATAAATAATCATCATAAAAAATGTCACACTTACAAGAATTAATGATAATTAAATGGTTACCAGTATCCCTCTCGTAACAACATGAGAAACATGACAAAAAAAAATTAGCAGATAAAATTTTGACAAATATCTGCCTATTAGCAAACAGCATGATGCCTGATTACTAACAACTGGTGACTGATATACAAATGCCAATTTGTGCTATGAAGCGAGTTAATAACATGATCCCACCCAACCGTGCTGTAAGGCTGCAGCCTATTGGTCGAAGTGTAGAGCTTAGAAACACTCTGTCAGGATGTCAATCTGTCGCAGAGGAAACATAGTAAGGACAATTGGGAGACACAAATCCGCCTCAATTGTTTGCCTTTGGACTGTTGGGATAATCGCAGTGCTGAAAGGTAAAACTTGCATGCAGACTTACGACACAATAAAGCCCTCAAGGAATCTCATAACTGTGGAGTCACTATGCCACCCTTAACAGCACCGTACATATTTATTTCTGCATTTTTGGTTCATAAATAACTTGTGCAAACTACTTGTCAGAACTTAAAATGAAGAAATAGCCCAAAATGCATCAGGTGAAATACGAACATTAAAATATGCTGGATGAAAACATTGTCGGTTTACAATCTTTTCCACTTCAAACACAACTCAATTTCAATTCGGTGAGAGATGATACCACTTTTAATTAAATTTGTTTTACTTTTCCTATGGAGGTGCAATGGGGGAGAGACCTCAATTATAATGTTCTAATTAAAAGTGATGGAAAATACATAAAGTGGCAACGTGAGCTCACTGGGCTTATAACGTCGCCGCAGTCATGTTCTGTCACTCAAATCGAAAGTGATGGCAGTACATTGGGAGTCAGCGTTTGATTTCCAAATCGTCGTATATTCTGAGTGGATAATAAAAAGCGTGTGATGTCCCCCACCCCAGTCGTCACACTGGCAGTGTTTAATAAGGAGAAGCTGGTGGTGAGCGGGAGACAGCATGGAGCGCAACCCTGCTGTTTCAGGCGGGCGTGGGTGGAGAGGGGACTGTCAGAGCATCCATGGGGAAGCAGCCAGACTCTGCCGTGAGAAACCGCTCCCCGGCGACAGTCTCTTTATTTGTTTGTTTGTGTGCTTGTTTAGCTACTCGGCGTTTTGGGTGCACGTCTCACCACTGTTTCTCCGGCGGCCCCCGCAGAACCCTGAGGAGATGCTCGTCGATGCCGGGCCGCCATCGCTCCGGGCTGCGGACTCTGAGGAGTATGAGCCATGAGCCACACGTGTGCCACACTTGCCAACGGAGATGAATGAGGCTGCCTCTCCTCTCTCCTCCTGCCTCTCCTCTCTCCTCCTGCCTCTCATCTCTCCTCCGTGCAACGGAAGGCTTCTCGTGACACGAGCCAGCTGAGACGGCTGGCAGCACAGGAGATCCACAAAGAGCTCGAAAGGCCAGACTCTTCCTCTGCATGAGCAC
>JAABNY020000119.1:26282451-26293134 GCA_015164015.2 Brevimyrus niger
GAGCCAGCTGAGACGGCTGGCAGCACAGGAGATCCACAAAGAGCTCGAAAGGCCAGACTCTTCCTCTGCATGAGCACCAACTTGAGATTTATTGGCTACAAACTCGAAGGCCTGCCCCCGCGTGCTTGTTGAAGAAAAGAATAAAACATTAGGGACAGTAAAAGCATGCAAGTGACTCTCATTTAAAATGCACCTTGTGATTCTGCCTCAAAAGTTTACCGCGATCACATCAATTTATAACTGCTGAGATCTAATGATTAGAAATTCAAGCCGGAAAGTAATGCCCCTTTAGGCCTGAAAGTAAAGCTTTTATGATCGTATCCCTCATCGATTTGTGACTGGTAATCTGCTGTGATTAACTGAGCAGGAGATGATATGCAAATTGCTTAATTATCCCAGTCCTTCATTAAATGGAAGCCGAGGCAAAGAATTTAAGCATAGACCCCGAATAAGATAATCACCCTAGAAGAGGTCAGAAAGGACAGACTGAGTGCCTGCAACCAGTGTGTAGAGAGCTTCAAGAACTCTGGCAGAGAGATTTCTCATGGGACTGGAACTGTATTCAGAATGTCTAACCAGTCAGTTTTTGCTAGCTTTACAGAACAGGCTGGTCTAGACAAAATTCTTTAAAGGATTTATTTGTTATTTTTTCCAATTCTACTGGAGGGAATGCTCAATGCTCATGGCTATTTATACAATTGTCTATTCCATTTTAATGGCTGAGGATCTATTTACTTTGTATTTCAAATAAACCAAGGTACTTCCAACTCTTAGCTATTGCTCTGAATCTGACCTCAGCTCCACAAGTAAGTGATTATTTTAACATCACTGCTAGCTGTTATTGGTAGCAATTTATTAAGGAGAACCATTTAACTCTCTGGAGTCGGCTATCCTGCACATGGAATGAAATAGCAGTCTTGCCAAGCCGTAAAAAAAAATCACCGTTAAATGACATCATATAACTAGGGTGACCATATATCCACTTTTCTTGGACTTGTTCTCTTTTTTGGTAACTAAAAATGCCTGAAATGTCTAGGATTTTTCTTTGTTTCAAGCTGACATTTGCTTTCTGCAGTCGGAATACTTTCTGCATGCATATTTATGTTGCTCTGATGCTTATCTTTGTCTCCTGTACCCTCTGTCCTCCTTTTTTTTTTTTCCAAAGAAAAATACGGTCACCCTACTATAACAGAAGTGGCAGTCCTCTATATTTGCCTTGACAAATTGTACTTCTTTACATCCTGTCTATGTGTCTTTTCACCCGTGCCCAACAAACATAGACGAGACAAAAGCTTTCAGAAACATGAAAAAAAAAAGCTCTTTAATGTTTGATTTGGCGGGAGCACGGAGACAGGTTGCTATCACAGGGACTGGCTGTCTGAGAAGGTTTAACCACCCCCAATCATATCCACCAACTAGCCTTCATTAGAAATTCGAGAGCATTAACAGAAACACCCGTCTCTTAAAGGTTAGCAGGAGACAACGAGGCGCCAAAGATAGGAGCCGAGAGTGGTAACCTTCAGGTCCACCTCTTTGAACTTCAATCATTTTTTGCCAGAGCTTAATAGGTCCCAGAGGAGGATCAGAAGAAGAAAAGGCAAGGGGAAATCCTTAATGGGACGGCACATCACCTTGACATTTTAATTAAGACTTTCCTGATTAGTATGCAGAAAGTTGGGAAGAAAGACAACATGTAAATTCAGATGGAAGTCCCATATCTGCCCTTCTCAATTGAGAAAGAAAATATCACCACACAACACAAGACAGAGTGTTTGACTACACAAGTAGATGTAAATGTAAACGCAGAGACATATTTTACTGAGAAAAAAAAAACACAGGGCAATAGGCAAGGAACAAATAAGTCGATATATCACAAGAAGTCAATTCGCTTAGGGTCACCTTGCTTACACTCCATTGTTGCCTCACAATTTAGTGCCTTTATTTCACAGACCTGCGGTGTTTCATTCAAGGGTTTTGGTTTAACTTTAGCACTGGATACAGCAAATCTGAGTAATAAATCAATTAAATACTATACAGAACTCACCTTCAGACAGTAGTGGAAATTTCTATAGCCTACTTAATGTCTCTATATATATATATATTCTGTTATTATTCATAGCATCCTTTACATTTTGATGTGGGTTTGGTGCCAGTTTGTTTTTGCATAAAGCTGCCATTTGATATTATCCATTTATCATTCATATATGTGTTTAGAGATAATTCTGTGGGGGAGAATCAACAGCCCTTTAATGTTATTTCACTTTGAGTAATCCCCATACCATTTTCTATGCCTCCCCTACCCCCACCCTTGTGTAGAAAGACAAGTTGGCAAGCATCATGTTGAAAACCAAGGGAGTATAAGTCAGCTATTCAATCCATCTTCAGCGAGTTTATAAGTACTTTGCCAAAACAGACAGCCCATTAGGACCAGAGCTGAAAACCGGCCCTGTGTTTGTCAGGATAGCTGGTTAATGACTTCATTTTGCCCCCTATTACAATTAAGAAATATCAATATATTTATCCATCCTGATAACGAACCCAGAAGCTCCACACTTGAGTTTATTTGTCTCCATCTTAGAGATAGTGAGGACCCAGCCAGACTGACAGCCTGCTAACCGTGAGACGTGTCAGAGGGTGTAAGGGCTTCACGCGACCCCACACACCCACTGGCGCAGACCGCAGCACGTCAAGTAATGGCAGGCATCCTTGGGATATAACAGAAAAGGGGATTCCCATGGTAACATATTTCAAACAGGCTAGCTTCTATCATCTGTCACACCGAAGTGATACTACTGAGAAGTAACACGTGTCAGCGATTTCAGTATCAGTTAACAAACCCACCAAACCTCATAAATCCACATGTCTGTGACTAAAATTGCAGAGAAAAAGACGGAAACTTGATATAAGAAAAAGATTGTAGTTAAACCTGAACTAATCGCTGAAATTGAGTAACTTTGGTATGTAATTTGTGTTTTATTTCGGGGTTAATATGCTGGAGCGCGGTAAAAGATGGGAGTCTTAAATGACACTCTCTCAGAACCCAACAAATTTCTCAGTTGCAAATGTTTAAACACCAGGTATTTGCCAATTTATGTCATCTTCAGCTTGTAGTACATAGACTAAATAAGTGAAGGTGCACAGGAAATCAAAAAGTGGCCAACATCGTAACAGACCCTGTAACGGCAATTGTAATCCCCCTCTTACCAATGAGCTGCACAAAGTAACTGTTTTGCATTATGACCGTCCAACAAAATTCCTTTAGGTTTGTGGTTATCATGTAACATTTTCCTGTTCGAAAAAACAATTAAATACTGGAAGTCTTATTTTAATCAAGTCTGCTTGATATACATTTATAAGTGTATAAGTTTATTCTGTTTGTTCACGCGACCCCTTGACATGTGCTTTTTTTATCAGTGCTTTGTTGTATGAATTATGTCTATGTGGCAATTCAGTCCTTCACTTATAGCTGTGTGGTTGCTTATAAAGAAGACAGTCCATCTATATTGTAAATGAGGCCACCAGGATGCTAACAGCAAAAGCCGAAGGAATCCTGTCACAAATCTAATCTTTTTGACAGCTGTCATCACTCAGTTTTTGTCCCAAAAAAGACTGGTTTAATTCCGTGGGTGGACGGAGAAAATGGTATTGAATAACCCTCTTGGTCAAAGATTTTTTTGGTAGGAATTTCAGGCGGTGTGATATATTGGGTACCTTTTGGATCAATAACTGCTGCTCTCTTCATAGCTCAAGATAGGATTTGTCAAAATAGGAACTCGAGCAAAGCCTATTGAGTTCAGCTTCTGGAGTCTAGTTGTAATTCCTAGGAAGATTCCGCGAAGCTTTTCTACATTTTTATCTTTGTTGTGTATTTGTATGTACCTGTATATGCCGTGTAGTTTGTGAATTTATATATGTCATAAATGTATAAATAAAACATACAACTGTGTCCAAATAATCCATGTTAGGGAGGACATTGAGCTAGGACAGGATATGTAAATTTCAATTAAAAGGACCTGTATTTCACTTAAGCACTGCGTTTTTGCCGTTTGTTGGTGGGTCAGTCTCCTATAATCATGCATGTGTCATGAATGTTAATGTGAAACAGCTGGATGAGTCTTTCAGTCAAGGAAACTAACCAGCCACAACAGAAGAAGAACTGAACTATGTGGTCAAGCACAGACGGTTTTCTTTGGAATTCAACATGATGCTTGGCAACTCATGCCTTATATTATGGGGGTGGGGGTGAGCATAGAAGATGGTACGGGGGTTCCTCAAAGTGAAATATCATTAAAAGGCTGTTGATTCAAACCCCGCCCCCCACAGAATTATCTCTAAGCGCATATATGAATGATAAACGGATTATATCAAATGTCGGCTATACAGAAAAATAAACCGGCACCAAACCCACATGAAGATGTTATGAATAATAAACACGCATGCAGACAATATTTGTATGATCATAAATGCTGTACATACACAACTTGGGATGTGAGTTTATATTCAGCAAATGGTCTAAGCACTGGCGCATTTCTGTCAATGTAAGAAGTCATAAATCTGATAAGTCTTGCAATTCTATGCCCACCGAAAAGGGAGAGGACACCTGTGGATAGTCGCAGTCAGTACCTCCATACAGCGGCGCTATTCCACCAGGCCAGCAGAGGGCAGACGTATTAGAACAAACAGAAATATGAGCAGTGTCGTGAAAGAGGTCAACCTCCTTGAACAGTTGTAAAGTTTCTAGTCAAGGGGCAGTGTTATGTAATAAGGCATACCCGGCCCCGGTCCGGCAAATTTTAATGCCAAGAATAGAAAAAGCTTCAACAGCGTATAAAATACAGTATACCTTGATATAATGTATGGACAGTAAGACGATTAGATGCACAGGTACCTCGGACCCTCCTTATACTGTACAGTTGCTCACCACGACTACTACTACAACAAGAACCACTCTTACTCTACTTCTTCGTCGTTGACCGCTGTTCTGTGAAAGTCCACGCTGCCACCTACTGGGAATTACCCGATCAGTCATGTAGCACGTGCGCGGTTGATGCGCATGGATGTTTCCACTGGACATAGAACTGTAGGCCATACGCACGCCGACCGCAGCTGTCCGCAGCCAACCCCTGATGAGGAAATTAACGTCTTGTCCCCTCGTCCACAATCGAGAGCACATGGGGGAAAGTGAAGCATGAATTGGCCTTAATAGTATCCTTACTAATGTTTGCCATCCACAGAGCCAAACAATGGATCCCTTAGAGTAACCTTGCCGAGGGACAAAAAAAAAAAAAAAAACGACAATGGATAGTACCTCTCTTCCCTGTTTGTAGGAATAGGCTTCACATTTTGGGGCCATATAACTCAGCAATATGGCTGGGATTTGTTGTCCTCAGTCCTCAGCTGCCGGCAGTGGGATATTAAGTGAGGCTTTTCCCGGCTGAAGTTATCGCTGGTGTCTGGGGCCTCAGTCTGTTAAAAGCCCAGCCATAACTCCAGCCAGGGAGGCTGCTCCCAATGACTTTTGTCACGAGTTCATCATTAAAGTGATAGCTAAGTGGCCACGGGGAAACAAAGAGGACTCCCTTCGGCATAGATCACCGAACGCAGCCTCCGACTACCCTGCGGTGAGGCGGTGCAAATGCGCCAATGCTTTCCAACATTCCCCCATTGATCCCAGCTATTCCCAGTATCATGCTCACTCATTAAAGAGCAAAAGACAATCAAATCATAAATTGCGCCTAATTTTGTTTTGCAGTTTTAAATCTGCTGAATTGAGAAAAATAAGCACATGTGCTTCATCTGGTCTGTTTCAACATTATGCTCCATTTCTTGAGAAAAGGGATATTTAACTTTCTTATAAAGTATCGTCGATATCTTTTTAGAAAGGAACTGTAGCTGCCTGGCTGCTCTACAACATTTTATTCATTCTTGTTCCCCATTGATTTGTAACTGAATCCGAGTTTAAACGTGTGACACGTGTGAACGTTTACTTTGCTACTGCTGTAGATAAATTATTAGAATGTACAACAAGGTGACAGGGTCCCAAAAAGGCTGACTCTTAAAATGATAACAAACACTGTTTTATTTCCATGACGTAGATTTTACTGTTACAGTAAGCCTACACTGTACTCACCTAATATTTTCTATTTTTTATACAGGCCTAAAGCAATACACATTGCTTTTTTCATTTGCACAACATTTTATTATGTATAACATAACATAGGTATCACATTTCTACTTCTCTGTTGCCACTCTGGATGCCATTTGAAATCATAACTTCCCATGGCAGTCCTACTCACACATATCATAACTTCCCATGGCAACCCTACTCAAACATATCATAACTTTCCATGGCAGTCCTACTCACACATATCATAACTTCCCATGGCAGTCCTACTCACACATATCATAACTTTCCATGGCAGTCCTACTCACACATATCATAACTTCCCATAGCAGTCCTACTCACACATATAATAACTTCCCATGTTAGTTTTGGTACAGCGTACCATTTAACCAGTTCCTCATCTGATCATTTTTGAGCAACTTATGAGATTCAGATGAATAACCTAAGATTTCATCACTCATTTGAATCTTTTGCTTGCACAGTGGTGCAGTGAGTAACACTGTCCATTTACATCTTCAGTGTTGGGTGTTGAAACTGTGCTGCTTATTTGTGAAATGAGAGAGTTAGGAATTCAGGCCACTCTACAGTAAATTGCCTATAGTGTGTGATGATGTGGACAGTGTTGGGCAAGTTGCTTCACACCTGTAATGCATTTTTTATTACTTGTTACTGTAATTTCAAAGTAATTTGTTACATTACAATATTACTGTACTTGAAATGTAAGGCATTACACTACTATTGCATTACTTTTAAGTTACCCTTAGCAAAATAACTGGAAATATGAATTTGGAAATCTAAATGTTGCGCATGACGCTCAATTAGCTTATTACACAGCCAGTGGAAGGTAATGTGGTATCTAACTGGGCTATGCCTATGGTTAAAAACTGTAGAATTTAACAATATTAAAATATTACCCTTTTTTTCCGTAATGCCTTACATTACCTCGTTACAGCTAAAAACAAAGCATTACGTTAATTTGTTACTTTCGTAACGCGTTTCTCCCAACACTGGTGAACTGGTGAACGTGACAAACATGGGCTGGCATCCTGTCCTTTTTCGGGGTGGCACTGTCACCTACTGTAACACCTCCAAGGTTAGGTCTTGAACCCAACCCCTCCTGTGTGGACTCTGCAGATTCTTTGCGTTCTGGGGCTTTCCTTCAGCAGTCCAAAGACAGACATCGAGTCTAATTGGCATTGATGAGTTGCCAGTTCTGGATAGATGTGTGTTTTGCAAAGGCCCGGCATCCCATTTTGGATTTCCCCCTGCCCCCTGTTCCAGAGCATTTGATCCAGCCAAGCTGTGACTCTGTTCAGGATAAGTGATTGGAAGTTGGATGAAATTTCACAAAATACTAATCTTCCTCGTTCTTAAGTCCAGCCCCCTTGTCTTGCCCTGTCCTGGGTTCCACACTTTCAGAAAGGATTGTCACTTCCCCTTTACCTGCACTGTGGCCCCAGGAGACAATTTTCTCATATCACTGTACGCTTGGATGGCATTGTAATAGAGCCCTCTTGACTCGACTCAAGTGAACTCGCATAGCTGTGATTTGCCTTCTCAAGATCCCAAAATTTTTATCTCCTTTAAATGCTCATTCACATGTTACTTATTGGCAAGGCAGAGTTACAATTGCATTTTTAATACCACTTCCACATAAAGCTTTCCCAATATCCTCTGTTCTGCTCAACCCGTCTTTCATCATTGAGGTAGATCACTCAAGGCATTCTGGCCATCGGACCTGCACTTCCAGAAGCCTTTCATGTCTGCAGAATCATTTGGATTCCATTTCATTTAGAAGAGTACTGCAGTAGAGCAATGGTGTGACCTTCTGCCTGCAGCTGTCCAGAGGTGTCAAACAATTTGAGTGAATCCAGGTTATCCAGGATTATGCAGCACTCATGGGGCTAACAATATGCCATTTTAAAATATATAAATCTATTTTTAACTTTGTGAAAAATTTAAAATAACATAAAATCTCATTGGAAACGGTCTGAGTAGGACTCAAGTAAAGTGTTGAGCATTTGAAAAGTCGCTCAAATACTGCGTACACTTGTACCATTAGTTCAACCTAACTGCACTTATGCCTAGTCGACTCCTTGACAGCAGGTATGTGTATAATGTGCTGTTTACCTCACCTGTATGTTGCTTTGGACAAAAGCATCTTCTAAGTAAAAGTAAATGTAAGTAATTCACCTCTGGCACAAGCTTGGCTGAAGAATTACCCAAGTACTGGGAAGGGGAGATAGAGGCACTCTCTGTACACTACAGATAAACATTTTTCTTTTGTTGTCTCCCATAGACGGTGAATAAAACATTTGTTATAGATTTGGCCATTACCTGCCTTACCATCACTGGAAATGCAGGCTGCACTGCACAATGTCTCAGCAGTAATGAAGAACCACTTAGCATATGTCTAACATATGGCGCAGCCTTTAAAACTGCTTTAAAAAAAAAAAAAACTGCATATACAACATGTTAATTGCGGAACTATTTAGCTACATTGTAGCTTGGACATTACTTATATTTTATACTGGAAAAAAATAAATACATAGTTGTTTTTGGAAATGTTTAAAGCTGTTCTTTTTGAACAAATGACAGTCAGTGATTCAATTAGTCTCATAAATAAAATTTAAAACAATAAAATTCATCGTATACGGTTAAATGCAAACATACAAGTCCTATCGGCAGAAGCACATTTTGGCCTGGGGCAGATAATTTGATCACGACCAGGCTTTTGGCCCGTTTGTTATTCGTGATGTCATACATATCTGTCAATAAACACAGTCCTGCTCCCTGTTCAGTCGGTCAGAATCATGATGGGCAGGATATGTAGCCGCTTGAGCGTTTGCGAAAAAAGCTGCCGATGCTCGGTGGATACAGTCTTCAGGCTTCTGCGGTTTAGTTCCCCTCCCTGCGGCATGCGCCATAAACCCTGACTGAGGCCGTGTGCAAAGGTATCTAGAGGTCCTCTCACCTCGACAATGAGGAGACCTAATTATCCTTGACAGTGTTTGCTCAGATTTCATGAGGTGGCTTCATCTTTGGATTCATGCTCCCTTTCTGTGGATCACTGGGATTTCAGCCAGGAGATACTTCCTGACCACTAACGAAAAAAAAAAGCACTAAAACTGTATTAAAAATTATACTTAAATTTCCAACCCGGTGCATAAATAATATAAAGTCTGGCTTTTCTGCATTGGATAACCCGCTTTTGGGTTAATGCCTGAGAAGTGTTATGTAACAAATGTGTAAAGGATGTCGTGGAGCAAATAAAATATGACTGCCTGTGAGCTACACCACAGAAGCTGGCAGAATGGTGTTACAGTAAATGTGAATGCTTTCCGTTCGCATCAAAATGCAAGGAAGCTTGATATCGCACCCCACAGATCATTTGAGGTAGAACATACAGAAAGGTGAGGTAAGTATGAGTAGAACTGCATTGAGTATATTTCTACTAGGGTAGAAATGATTTAGGAAACAGGACTAAACCGTATCTCAGCTGTTATGTCCTGCAGCCCTGCCCCTCTTGTTGCTAATTTGTCTTAAGTCTTGTTTCAGCCCTCATGTGACTCACTCCAGCTGCCTCTCTTCAGCTTCCCCATTAGTCGTATACAAGTTCTCCCCAGTCCTGTGCTCCCCAGTCTTGTCATTGATGTCACCCTAGTTTTAGCTAGTTGTGCCTTTTGTTTAACGGTCTGTTTGGATTGCCCGGTTCCTGCTTTTTCTTTCAATAAACCCCCTATTGTTTGCCCTTACACCTCCACCCCCACCGTCTCCTCTGTGCACGGTCGTGACATCAGCATTGTTGAGATTAACCTTATGTTTAATATTCAGCCTCCAGATTTACAACAATTATAATTTAGCCAGCTCCATGTATTTTTACAATACAGCCATCCAGAGATGAAGGACCAAATCACAATAGTATAATGCATTGTCACTATACAACAGGATCTGTAACTCCCTGTTAGTCAGCATTTATGAGGTATTAATGCAAATGCAGCAGTTGATGAAGTAATATTTATTTTTATAATGGTGTAAGGAACTAAAATAGCATAATATCTAAAGTAAGAATAGAATTAATATTATAAAAGTCAGGTAATTTTATGCCTGGTACATTACATATGAAATTAAAGTGTAAAAAAAAAAAATCCCATTCTAACTTCCAGATTAGTGAGCTACCCAAGCTCTGGTCAAATTGAATGTAAAACCTTCACTTCAAAAAATGTCAAATTTTTATTCCAGCTCTAGATACAGAAAGCATATCATTATATAGAAAAAGATTTTTGCCATTTGAGCTCATGAAATCCTGCACTGGAATTTAATTAAGATGCATTCCACATGTCATCATGTAATCTCCCTGTCTCTCTGACACAACCATAGACATAAAGCGTGATGTTTAGAAGAATTTAAACAAACATAGATGCGAAATCATCATGTATCCAGAAGGTAGTGTTGATGATGTTAACATAGGATTAATTCTTCTAATACATAATATATACAAACAAAGAATTAGTGAGTATATCTGCCTTCCCCCAACCTGTATTTATCTGTGGGGGGGG
>JAABNY020000119.1:26293234-26305602 GCA_015164015.2 Brevimyrus niger
TAATACATAATATATACAAACAAAGAATTAGTGAGTATATCTGCCTTCCCCCAACCTGTATTTATCTGTGGGGGGGGTTCTTTCTGGGTTCTCCAGTCTCTTCCTACGGTCGAAACACATGTGGGTTAGATAAATCAGTGCCCCTGAATTGCCCTTTAGTGTGTGTGTGGGTGTGTGTGTGTGACACCCTGTGATGGGGCCCCCACCTCGTGTTCCGATCCTTCTAGAAAAGCCTCTAAGTTCCCTGGCATCCTCAGCTCGGCTTCAGCGTGCCAGCTCACCTTCAGCGTGCAACTCAGCTAAATCCATCATTTCTGAAAACATTAGTTTTACTCAAAAGAATGTACAGTAAGGACCGCAGAGATGTTCGTTGTCCACATTTTCTGACAAGGTTATTTTAAGCCTGATTAGAGACGCATATATCCATGCATTCCAAAAAAAAAAAAAAAAGCATTTGAAAGTCCACAAATGTGTCTCCTGAGAAAATTGCAAAGAAATGTGGCTGCGTCTGATTCAGGAAGCAGCACTGACTAGTTTTTTTGACCCTCCATGACAGCCTTGCCTTTGCCATATTAATCAAAACTGCATGCGTTTTTCATTCTCCTTAATGCTACTACATCCTTCAGCACTCAAAGCTTTGTTATTTTTTTCAAGAGTTTATTATACTTTTTTACACATTAGCAGCGCTGATATTTGCTCCTTTTGTTCCTGCCTGGTGACGGTGGTGGCAGCACTTGGCTGATGTCAGAAGCACTCGTCCACTGCAGGGCCACTGTGATTGGCCCACATCCTCCATTACCCATCATCCTTCACCCTTCGCCATTGTCTGTCCTGCTCCCCGCCAGTCTTCTCCTCGAACACACCCATTTGACGGACGTGTCGCCTGAGTGCAGCGGCTTTTTCCAGAATGAGCAACGGCAGGTGCAGTCCTGTGGACCCAGAGCGAACAAAATGGAAAAACACGACAGAAGTCACACGATCTACATGCTACGAGAGTGGATTATTTAGTCATGCTTGTAAATCAGTTTTAGCGGAGTAATTGATGGTAATCAGTCAGACTTATGCATCAGACATATAAGGTCTGCTCTGAATATTGTGGTCAATACAAGTCCTACGAAATATCATCCCTGGATATATGCATATCCTGAACTGTGCGCAGCCAAATTTTACACTGTATATATAGTTCAATTCAATTAAATTCAATTCAAAATGCCAGCCTGTTTGTAAATCCTAATTATCCCAGGGTTCTCATGTATTTCCAAAGACCAAATCATTTTCCGTTGCTGTCTGCCCGTCTCCTCTCCCTTCCGTTTTCAGAGCGCTTTCGACTCCATTTCACAGACAAAACACCTTCAGCAGCACCTGCCAGGCTGCTTACCCACTGGCTGGAATCTTTATCTGAAGCCTGACATCTAATAAAAAAACTGCCCTGCAGCCTGAATGCTTTTCCCGCCAACCTGCAGACTCCCAGAACGGGCGGAAGCAGCCAGTAGCTTTGTGCCGGCCCCCAACGGGCCCCCACTGGGATGTGTCAACCAAGGTTACAGAGCATGGAATTTAATGCAGAAAAACCTATAAAAAAACCTTGGATTAACAGGGACTTTAAACCTCATGCTCGACCCTAGATAAATATTCCAATTGCCCAAACATAAATGAAATCGATTTTTAAAAACAAATATGTTTCAAAATACAGTGGCAAATGAAGAGACCAATTTAAAAGCTGTATACTGGATGTTTAAATAACCTTCATGTTCTCATATGCATGTCCTGTTGGTAACATGAGTATTTTGTTGCCAATTGCCAATGATTGAATGTAAAATAAATCTATAGATTCAGGCGGCCAATATTCAATATGCAATTACATCTGGGGCAATATACTCATCATCATTCGTTCATCTTGCTGAACCTCTCATCTAGCCCAGGGCCTTAGTTACAAAAAATATATAAGGTGGTCATAGGATATTTCATTATATATGGTGGGTATTGTACTCATATTGTTTATCACTCTACAGTATACCACTGGGTCAACTGGGCTCATTTCATCGACAGAAAATGAGGGTAGGACCGAATATATATGTGAACCTCATACAGATGAAGAGACAGCATCCAATCATGTTCATCTGGTTGTGCTAATCTATTAGAAAAAAGACAGACCCGATTGCCAAGCCGGATTGGCACTGTGCTGCAGTGGTTAGCAATGTTGCTGCCCCCCTCAGAACCCGGGTTCTCTGCTAGAGTTCCGTGTGAGTGGAGTTTGCACGTTCTCCCGGTGTAACTGTGGGCTTTCCTTCAGATACTCTGGTTCCCCCCCCCCCCCCAAAGCATGCTAATTGGGGTTGCCAGATTGCCCATACAGTAGGTGTGCGTGCGTGAGTGGGTGGTGTGTGAGTGTGCCCTGCGATGGGTCGGTGCGCCATCCTGGGTTGTTCCCTGCCTTGTGCCCATAGCATCTGGGATAGGCTCCGGAACCCCCCGCCACCATGGACGGGATAAGCGGTTTCAGTAAATGGATGGATTGTTGCTGAACCCATCTTGGTCCTCATGTGACTTGGGTGTTCCAGCCATGAAGGTCACTATCTGCTTCTATTAGTTATTTGACAGGAGCGATGCTGAAAGATAAGACACTTTGGAACAATGCGGCGGAATGACTCAGCCGGTCTCCTCGGCATGATAGAGGCTGTTGCTGTGGAATAAATCCCCCAGGGTCCCCCATGGGCACCGGCGCGAGTGTGGCCTGATTGTGTGAAATGCACCTGTGCTCTGACCTGGAACTCCGCAACTAACGGCCTACAATTACAGAAGGGGGGTGAGGCAGCAAGACTGTAACAGAGCTCATTTGGTCATAATGCTTCAGTGATTGTGACATATTACGCACTGATACAGTTACTGTTAATACACAATAGCTGTTCTCCCTCTGCTCCAAGCAACACTGCTCCACATTTCTTGCTACTGCGTATTCATTCCCTTTCAAGGTGAGCAGTGACAGAATCTACCATGACTCAAGTGCATAGCATATACAATTACATTCTCTCCAAGAATGTGGGGGGAAATTCACCAGAATATAAAAGCAAGGCTTAGGAATTAAAAACAAAAAACAGTGAAGACTGACAGGTTGACAGCTGCACCAAGTGAATTTTTCACTTTTCATATTTCATTATGCAAATTGAGGAACTGCTCAATTGTAAGGTGATCAATTTTTTTTCAGCTAATAATAAGAATAGGAATAATGAATTGAAGGATGCAATA
Source organism: Brevimyrus niger (assembly GCA_015164015.2). Taxonomy (NCBI): domain Eukaryota; kingdom Metazoa; phylum Chordata; class Actinopteri; order Osteoglossiformes; family Mormyridae; genus Brevimyrus; species Brevimyrus niger. Next base: position 26,296,481 of record JAABNY020000119.1, read on the forward strand.
ATTTGCTGTGCTGTGGAGTTAATGTCATTCGGAAAAATAGACACAAGCTGCCTGTAGAATTCTAAATCTGCTTTCATAACCTATTGGTAGAGGCAGTGATGGAAAAACAACTCAATTTCCATATAATTAAATAAAAGTACGGATAGCACACCAAAATTGTACTCAAGTAAATGTCATTCAGTGGAATACTACTCAAGTAAAAGCAAAAAAAATACCTGATATTAAAAGCACTTAAGTATCAAAAGTACTGCACATTCATATCTCTTACAAAAAGCAACCTATCCTTTTAAAATCACTAAAGAAAGATTTTAGTACAGCATTGTAACTCACAATTAGGAAAATCAATAGGATAAGTGGACTATTTTATTCTGGGAATAGTCTGTTTGTGGGTTATTTGCTCACAGTTCATGGCTACTGCAGTGCCAGTCACAGTGTAGGGCTGACTAGCGCAATCAGGCACTTTCATGCAGTGGGAAGTTTTTTTCTGGAACCAGAACCTTTTCCTGGAACCAGGGACTTCTGTCGTGTTTACACCACAGGAACTAGCTGGCCACAAACACCGGCACTAACTTAGAAGTTAGACGGAAGGGGGGGGGGAGGAGGAGTGTAGTGGAGTAAAAGTTGAGCAGATGGAATAATTTTTGTACCCCAGTTACATTTAACACACAAATTAATACATTTTTATGCCTTATGCCTTCGTATTTCTACATTGGAAAATCCAGTTGTTAACCCATATTTTATGTAACCTGCCTATTTAATTAAGTGAAACATTTTGAAGAGAATTATAATTTGGCTCCAGTTCAGATTTCCATCTTACGCTTCGTTTCTGACTCCCCTCGACAACTTTATGGTGAACATAATACTCTGTGAGATGGTATACAATGTAAAAAAACCACTGGTTTAGACTGAACACGACATGTTTCTAAACAGCCCGCTGATTGATAATTATCCATAGAGACTTAAAAAAAAAGAGCTAGTGCTATCTACCTCTAGGGTGTTCTTCTGGGAATTGCCTAGTTTTCATCAGAGTACTATGAAAAAGAGAGTGGTGACACACCCACAGGGGCCCATCGTAAAAAAAAAAAAAAAATTTGGAAAAAATTTCCAGCCTTCTTCCAGGTAATGGGGACGGTAAATCGTCCCAAACATTGACATTCACGGCATAGAATTACTTTCATTTCCATTGCATACCAAGCACTTTAAATGCCATGTTGATAAAATATATTTTTAAAAACATTTAATGCATTAGCTGTCATTAATTTAGTAAATAGTGTAATTTTGTTTCTGTATGTGCTCAACATTAACTGTTAATGTTTATCTTAACAGCTATGACCTAGGGTAGCTTAGCCACCTACAGATCAAGGCTAATGTCCCCACTTCACTGTTGAGTTTGTCAAGTACTATCAACACAGGGGTTACTTACATATTAAGTTGTTCTGGTTATCAATGGGTTCGTGATTACAGTTAGCTGCAGGCTACCATGTTAGAACACCTGAGGAAAATATAATTTTACAGGCCTCCTGGGACACACATGGCTCAGTGTGAATGTTCTAGCAAATTTGTAGCAAAATGGCTTAATATTATTGAGTGGTAATTTGTTTGGCAAAAAATACCAGATCGCCGTAAAGTATCTATCTTTATGTTCACGTTTTAAGGGCATTTGTAATTAGCGCTCAAATAAAAAAATGTTTTTTTCCTGATTATTTCGTCTCAGTTTGAACTTAGGACATCACTGAAATAAATAAAAAAATTGTTTGTTCATATTGACATATATATTTTTTTACCCTTATTACCCTCACTCCCACTCTTTGTCCTTACAGTGTAAGGTGTGAATGGGACATTACATAGCAATAGTTCTTGCCCAATTAAACTCGTTTTGTGGCTAAAGAATGATTATGGACTTTGATCATGGGACTCTTGAGAGGCGGGTGGTTTGATATTAGCCTACAAGTAAATGGCATATTTTGTCTGGAACCTTTATGAAACATAATACAGTATTGTTATTGTATCATTATAGTATTGTTATTTGTACTGTATTTCAATCAAAAGCTGTTTAAAATTGTTAAAAAAATACATTTCTATACTGTTAACATTTCAGATGATTTTTCTCCTTAATCAGTTTCTCCTTATTACGTTTTGACATGCTACATGCAAAAAGATCAACTTCTGGCTTGCAGGAGGACTGTGACTTTATATGTAAAAAGTTTTTTTTTGGGAAATTGTTCTTGATGTTTGGGATGATGGAAGTTTTATTCAATAGCAAGCAATAACAAGGTGCACAGTTATGCTTGTTTGCAGGTTGATTTTCAAACATAGCCTATATATGCTAGGTCACCTGAGGTATGCGATAGTGTTTCCTGAAAGCATCATGTACATGAGAGTTAAAAATCGTCAGAAAGGTGAAGGGAGGTCGATTTACATGAAAAGAATATCTAATCCTACTACTCCAGAATTTCGCATTATGTAATGCATGCTAACATGAAGGAACTCTTTCCCTCCAAAAATAAAACTGATGATGAACTGATTGTCACTCCACGTACCAAACTGATGCAATAATATACATGCAGCACATGTACAGTAAAGGCTGTTTAAAAATACACACAGATGGATTATATGCACTGTCTGATAACACATTCACCGCCACCTGGACATAGGAGAACTTGACAGCACGGGGTGTGTTTGTAACTTCTGAAGGCACACATGAACCGCGTGATCGCATTACGGTGAAATCAATCAGCGTCACAACTCTTTCTTAATGCCTGTGGTGTTGATTAAAGGGACAAAAAAAAATCATTGGTACGAGCGCGAGGCAAAATCCGTGCAGTGATACAATTGGTGAGTGGAGCTCAGCAGAACAAAATAGTTCCAGCATTAAACTGTCCGTGGACTAACTTGAGTAACCGAGTCGTGATTTCAAGTAAGAGACATTGCTGCTGAATCTTTGAAATGTAGTTTTTTTTTGCCCTTTAAACACCATAGAAAGAATCCCATAATGCATTATGAAGGTATCTATAGTGCATTATAGATGAGAGCTTCGCTTGTGTTTATGAAGTATTATAGTCGACACTATAATGCCTTATGACTTTCAATAAAAGATGTAATTATTTATAAATTCTTATACTGATTATTATAGATACCTTAAAATGCAATCTAGATGACAGCATTAAGTAAAGTGTTACCAAAAAAAACTATAAGGATCAGTTACAGTGACGATAGTACATTTACTCCATTACTTTCCACCCCTGAGTAGAGAAAAAAGTAAATCTTTAATTATGCATGTTCCCTAAATGCTTATCTTGTACAGGCTCTAGGTGAAGCTCTCCCCAGAAGCACAGGGCCGGGGGCTCCTGGGATGGGATGCCAAGGTCATCGCAGGCATGACCACACACCATGAAATCGGAGAGGATTCCGGGGTAGTAAACAACTGGTAAATAACCATTCCGGGTCTTCTCTGGTTTCTGAGAAAGAGACTCATCCAAGTTGGTGCTCAAGGTTGAGGGGCTCATCACAGTCGTCGAAGACCTGAGTCTGAGGGTGTTGAAGACCCACTCTGTCTTCAGCTACTCTTCAGGAACACGCATGTCGACTGTGGCTCCAATGTAAAACGTGCTCCGTTTGGCTCCCATCGCGCTCCACTGCCATCCTGCCGCCGTCAGACTGTTGCTGCTGCGGGGGAAGAGGAAGGCGGCGCGTCTCCCAGGCACAGAAAATAGCCAGGTGGGACATTCACTGCAGGTATGTGCAGGCATGCGTGACTCAACATTCAGGTACATATTCATTCATCTCAGAATTAACACCCACTTTTTCAAATGCAGAAGTACACAGCTTATAATAAATAATGAAAAACAACACATAATATGAATAAAATATTTGTTTATATTCCTTTGACAACAAACGCGATATAGCATTGGCTGATGGTGGCATAATGCTGACCAGGATTATCTATACCTGGGTGCCCCTCCCTGCCCAGTCCCCACCCTAACCATCTGGACCTGGGGTCACACGAGTGTGCCCCCCGGGATTATACTCTGACTCCCATCTGCGCGTATTTCTCAGCTTGTAGATCAGTGCCTTAGGGGAGGGTGGGAGGTATGGGAGGGCTGATATCAAGCAGCGCGGCGACGCAACACGCCAGCAAACGCTGGTAAATCAGGGGAGATCTTATCACCGAGGCCCCCTGACCCCGAAAAGTTCCCATGCTTCCATTTCCCACCATTAATCATTTCAATTAATTTAACATAGCTGGTGAAAACATGGCATCTTGCAGCATAGAGCTACCAGGCTTCATACTCAATGGCCACATTCCACTCCCATTAAATACACAAAGCATAAGCAATGTCGATGAATTACCTTTGCATTACAATCTCCTTTTATTAGTCATGCTTTCTTTTTTTTTTTCAATGGACTTGACATTAAAACATTAAAGCACACTCCAACTGAAACTTAGTTTTTTTTTTTTTACAGTGCTATCTTTTAAATAAACAATAATAAAAAAGCTAAATAAATTAGAAGATCAAAAACCTTAAATTCTTTCTGATGGCTAAAAGAATCAAGGAGGTGGAAAAGAACACTTCTAGGAATGTTTCATGTTGGATTTAATGCAAGGCAAATTACAGGTGTATTGCAAACAAGGAAAACCATCAGAGGACAAACAAAAGTCTATTAAAAAAGTAATAAGAAGAAAATCATAATAGACACCTCATAACATTCTTTACTGAAGGCTTATAGGATATAGCTATGAACCTGAATCTGGTGAATAATATGTAATTAATGTGAAATATTTGTAAGGTCAAAGTGTATTTTTGGGATTTGGTCCGCATTATTCATGTAATTGTCTGTCTGGTCTTGTATGTATTAAATATCTTCCTGAAATATTTTGGGATACTGAATTAGTCAGGAGAATGTTTCAGTTCCTAGTAGAATTAGTTTTTGGTGTGTGTGTGTGCGTATGTGTGTATGTGTGTGTACGATGGCAATCACAAGTTTCTCATCCACAGTTTTGACTGTTCAATCAACTGTGTACATAATTATCTGCACTCCGTATGGAAATCTTTGGGGAACCAAATATTGCAGTTTGACAAATCCTTCATTTGTATTCAGATTTCATACAAAGCATCAATTGAGGTTTAGCACACAGGCTGTTTTCCCCAGTTCCCTGCAGAACATCGCTGGGTTCCCGCCGCTGCTTGATTAGAACTGAGAGACATGCTGGGATCTCTGTGTTCGTCATTAATATTTCTCCTTCCAGATGGCACTTTCGAGGTATTTAAATTAACAAAATGGTACAATAGGCCCGGCACTAGCAAGGTTTAGATGGAGACTATCATCAGAATAGATAAACAAAATCCATATTTACAGTTTTCAGTACGGAACAGATAAATGTACTGCCTTTCAATCACCTTCACATCTAAGAAGTAGCTGATGCTTTAATTATAGCTAAAATTAATTGGCGTGCGTAGGAAATTCGCAAAAATTAAACCAACTTGTGTGTTATCTGTGTATTGTCCTAAACAGGCAAATTTAATAGGCGGAATAATTTCGTTAAGAACATTAATGACTTGTGTGCTCTGCAAAATGGCTTGAAACATTGTTTCGCTTTTGCATGTGTACTTTAAGACCTTGCCATGGTCTTGCAAATTAAACGTCCAGTGCACAATAAAAGGGAGCGCTATGTCGTTACGGACACATGTACACAAAGACACATTAGCACACAAATGCAAGGGACTAAAGACTCGTCGATTACCTGAAGGCTAAGATGTGAACTAAGAATAAATGAATGTGAGCATTTCTGGTGGGGGGGGAGAGGGACATAAGAGAAAGGGATGATGAAAGGGTGTGCAAATTTCCGAGCATGATTTAAGTGCTGTGCTGGCGTTTAGTGTGCTGCCTTTTGTCAGAGTGTGATTATGGTAAACACTGCCTCCTTGACAAAAGCACAGAGGGGGTGTTCATTCTGGGCATCCTCTGTGTGTCAGTTGGAGACTACCTGCTTAAATACAAATGCCACCACACACACACACACACACACACACACACACACACACACACTCACAAATTCTGCCCCAGCCTCATTGTGTGTCCACAGTCGTCAGACAGCAGCCCAGGCATCTGCCAATCTCCGCACAGAAGATCAAGAGGCAGAGAGAGAAGAAAGTAAACAGTGTAGATTAGCACCAGCTAATAATCTCCCCTCTCGACGCCCGGCCTCATATTTCTAAATTAAGAGAAGTGCAGAAAGGCTTATAAAATATTAAAAGCTGCTCCATCACAGCACGCCCCCCCCTCCCCCCGCAGGCGCCCCACCCTCTTCACTGACGGCTGCTGCAGAACACTGTTGAATTTGCACGGAGGAAACAAAACCCATAAATCACCCCATTCGCCAGCCGCAGAGAGCCCCCGTCCAATAATTTTGAGGTTAAACAATGTAATTTGGATCTTGTAAGTGAAATTTATTTTGCCCGTCTGAAGGAGATACACCTTTTTTTTTTCCTCTCTCTTTGCAGAATGGAGGTGGGGAGCATTGACAATGTGGACTACACACAGTGTTTATTTATTGATCTAGGGCTTTGCAGAGTATATTATTTCTGTAGTCATTTATTGTTAAAGCAGGTTTGCTCTTGGATTCTCCTTAAAATGAGAAAGTCCGTAAAGTTCTTGAATATGTCTGCTCTGAAGTGCTTGTGTAATGAGGCTTATATTCAGTGTCATTTTACTGCAGGAAAATGAACAAACCACTTTACCTTGAATTAGATGATATTACTGGCCCTCAGCTACGTGATTTTGAAGCTCCAAATTCACTCATTTTCAATCACAGACAGAACATCAATACAAAGCTCCATGCAAAATATTTAATATTGTATTTCATGCTAACAGGATAGCTTTTGTCTGATTTACTGTGTGCAACTTTCACACAAAATGGCTGGTGAATTGGACTTGGTAACAATAATTTTTGCTTACAGAGAAGAACTAGCCAAGGCTTAACCAAACGTGTTGAAACACTAACTCTTAATTTCTGAATGATGACGTTCATTTAAGCCTGGACGTTTGCTTACAGTAGCTGAACAACACTGAAGACTTTGGTATGGGTTATGTTTGTGTAAAAGATGCTTTGAACATCTCCCATAGATAGTGTAAGGTTAAGAACCAATCCCTTGAATGGAAATCACATTGGATATTGTTAACTGTAATCGCCATGAGAATCTTGCAGACAGTGTAACATTTCTAGAGATTTTCCCTATTTCTTTAGTGCAGTTTTAAATCACTTAATAAATCTCCAGCTATTTAGGGGATTAAACGATACAAACTGCCCGCTATAAGATGAAAAAGAAGGGCCAGTAATGTTATATAAGTGAATTAAAAGATTAAGAAGGTTTATAAGGGCTGATTACAAAGCCATTGGGATTGATGAACTGGAAGGCAAACCTTGACACTGGATAATTCTCTAGTATTTTCACTCACTGACCTGCTCTCAAATTGCATAGCATAGGGCGCTTTAAAATAATTTGTAATGGACATGAAGATTGCGAAATCGGCAGAAGAGACAAGAAAAAAAGAGCAGAGAGAAAGGAGGAGAAAGCATTAAGAAGAAAATAGATATGTTGAGATCATTTTAGTGCATGTAATATAAAAATACCAATTTTAGCCTGGAAAAATTTGTTTTTAAGAAATAACAGCAATAAACAAGAAATCAAATTATCCATAATACATACAGCAATAAAGTGAGCTTGATATGTTCATTCCATGAACTAGAATGAACATTTGCACCATTAATCTCAATGAAATCTAAGTAAGCGGAATAAACCAGGTAAGATATGGTACTGAACTTCTGGCCTGGACAATAAAGCTACGAGACCCAGACAAATACCGGAACGTCAGTCGAAGAGACCGAATGAATAAGGAGAAAAAAATCCAGATGAGAACAGAGCGGCAGAGAGTGCTGGCCGCTGCAAGCACAGAGGACGTGTGGTTTGCTCCCCAACTCTTTTACCCTTTACAGGAAGACCCCGTAAGCACTTTTCTTAGAACAGAAAACCTGCCCTTCTGTGTCTCATCAGCAGATTTCCGTTGCGAGAAAAACAGAATGTGACGAGGTGACTGTCCACAGCCAGAAATGGGAACATGGCGAAGGAACGCCCATCCGAAAGCATGCTCTGAGTAGTGCTACAATCACTGCAAAAAACCCCCCAGACTTACAGGGTGTGGTTCATCTGGAGAAGGTGAGCTATTACAAGGTGATCAACTGTAATTTATTATAAGTGTGGATGCCACAGTTTACACATAAAAGAGGACGTTGGTCCAGTGCTGTCTTAAAAAAAAAATGTTGCATGAAATGTTTCGCTGGATATGTGCAAGAACACAAATGCACACGGGCACACTCGTATTCACGTACCCAGAGTGGCCTGCCTCTAACACCACTCTCCAAGGAAACTTGAACGAGACACAAATCACATTTTCTGCACAATTAAGCCAGAGCCATGGCAAAGTGCTTTAGAATGGCCCCTCACGCTGGAGCAGAGAAATCCAGCACCACCATTCCTCACAGTATAATAGCAATATGATGAAGATGGATTCAGTTTAATTAGTTTTGGAAAATTGTTCTGCTTTTATGACCACAGATTGAAAAGTGAGAGGGTACATTATTCCAAAATATTGTCAATACAGATGAATTATTATTAAGAGCAAGTCAAAATACAAATACTCAGATTTAGTTGAGATTATGCATTGTAATCCTAGTTATTCCTCCCGGAAAAAAATCTTGAACACTAGGTATTATTATTCAGTTAAATATGCAGTCTATGTTCATTTATGTTAATTTAATGAAATTTAAAAGGCCACATTAAAACTACGTTTAATTTTATACCTTTTACAAAACCTTTTACAAAAAAATGTAATTGCATATCCGTGTGTGGGGCTGTTATTATAGACCATGCAGCCTTGACAGGGCAACTCCTTCTTAGAATCACCCCTTTGACAGGTCACTCCTTCTTAGAATCACCCCTTTGACAGGGCAACTCCTTCTTAGAACCACCCATTTGACGGGTCACTCCTTCTTAGAATCACCCATTTGACAGGTCACTCCTTCTTAGAATCACCCCTTTGACAGGTCACTCCTTCTTAGAATC
>JAABNY020000119.1:26333532-26346750 GCA_015164015.2 Brevimyrus niger
CCTGCAGAAGCAAAACAGCCCCAAAGCATGATTGACCCCCCGCCATGCTTCACAGTAGGCAAGGTGTTCTTTTCTTCATAAGCCTTGTTTTTCCTCCTCCAAACAAAGCGTTGATCCATGGGCCCAATTTTGTTTCATCGGTCCACAGAACACTATCTCAAAACTTTTGTGGTTTGTCCACATGACTTTTGGCATGCTGCAGTCGACGCTTCTTATTCTTTGGAGACAGCAAGAGGGTGCGCCTGGGAGTTCTGGCATGGAGGCCTTCATTACGCAGTGTGCGCCTCATCGTCTGAGCTGAAACTTCAGTACCCGCATCTGACAAATCTTTTTTCAGTTCCTCAGCATTCACACGGGGACTTTTCTCCACTTTGTGCTTCAGGAAGCACACAGCAGTTGAAGACAACATCTTCTTTCTGTCACGACCAGGTAGCGTTTCAACAGTGCCCTTTGCCTTGAATTTGCGAATGATGCTTCCTATGGTGTCTCTTGGAACGTTTAACATCTTTGCAATCGTCATTGCCCTTCTTGTGAAGAGAAATCAACTCTTCTCTTGTCTTCCTGGGCCATTCTCTTGACTTCACCATGTTTGTAAACACACCAGTAAATGTCTAGAAGGAGCTGAGTATCACAGTCATTTTAAATCTGCCTAATTGGTGCTTATTATGCTTGATTGCTGCTCGTTGACATCCACAGGTGTTTTCAATACTGATCGAAAACACTTGAATGAACCTCTGTTCTTAAGAGTGGTAGTCTTTAAGGGGTTGAATAATTGTGTCAATGAAGAAATCACAAAAAATAAAAAAATTATACTGTATTACAAAAACAATTGATGTCATTTTAGTTGCATTTGGTTCTTTAAAAAGTCCATGTGAGATTTCATTCTGAACACAATTACAAATGTACACTGAATTCCCTAAAACCCTTTACAGCATTGGGGGTTGAATAATTTTGAACACAACTGTATACACCAAAGAAAAGTGGAAAAACATCAACAATGTATCAAAATGGCGCACTGATCTGCTTCATAAGTAAAGCATTATTGTACCAAATTTATTACACCTGAATCATAATCTAAAGCATGCATCATTTGGGGAGGTCAGCAGGTTCAATTTAAGCAAAGTGTATGAAGGCGGTAGTTGGCTCTGAATCCTGTTTAAGCTGATTAGGGACCATTAGTCGATGCTGAGTTACAGATGCTTTTTGAGCATGATGAGCTTGGCTTGGTTCAGACCCTAACTTTTGGATTTGTAGGGCAAAATATAGTTTGTCTGTATTTTATTTTTGGGTTTTGGTGGGGGGTGCCTGCATTATGACCGATTTTGTACTTCTGACTTCTAGAATTTTGTTTTCACCTTTGCAGTTTGTGTTTGGTTGGGCTCTTTTTGCCGATCTAACACAAAGCATAAAGCGCAAAGCACAACGCTTAAGGGCGTGTCCAAGTCCATTTGGGGTAAAAGAGACTTCGCACCTGCACAAGGCGGAAAGAGGGTGTCCTAACTTTCATTCAGAAGTGTGTCTTGGGTGTAACAAGTAATAAACAAATCAGAATGGCACTGAATGAGAGCAGTGACAGGGAAGGGGGACTTAACTATGCATGTGTTTATTTTAGGTTTGGGTCTGCAGTTCGCAGAATACAAAAAAGTGCAAACTTTGTTCAAACAAAATACACCCTACAGGTTCTAAGGTGTTTTAAAGTTGTTTTGCATTGGAAACTCTTCACGCTATCTGGTAGGGTTAGGGTTAGGTTAAGGGTTATGGTTAGGGCAAAAGGAAAAAGTAGTTCAACGCCCCAGAAAACCGGAAAACTGCATATACTGTAAAGCTAACTTTACTGAAGTATTGGAGTTAAGGTTTAAACTTGAACCCGCTTTCTGGAATATTTCAGAATAGATCCGCATATCCCCACCTATGGATCTTAATTAATATTTTAGTGTTTGTGCGTGCACTTCACATTCAATAGCCCAGCTGTCTTGCTTAAGTATTGCATATTACATTTTTCTGTGTCATTTATTATTATGTCAATATGTGTAAGATTACAGAAGGCAATAGTACTGTAGGCAGAACAGATAACCCAGATAGGGAAAAAAGGCAGTGTGAGGTAGACGAGACAAATTGTGCCATGTAAATATTTTTTATTTACTTCACATTTGGCATGTGGTGGAGATTATGGCTCTTTTTAAAAATATTTTGGCTCTTAAATTTTTGTTTTGTCTGGAGCAATGTGCCAAACATTCTGTGTCTTTTTTTTAAGGTTTGTTGTAATTATGTGTCCATTCTAGCCTCAATTTCTGTGAACTGTTTCTGGTTCTGCAGTCTTCTGTGTATAAACATGCCCTTAATGCACCTTATCCTGGAGTCACCCATCCAATTAGCAGCAGAGTGCCATTGGTAATTTGTTTCCTGTGATGTGCTATCCAAAGGTTTAAGGGGACAGGCAGAAAACCGGCCAATATGGCTCATCTGTCTGCCTCGGGATGCACTGTTTGGGACTCCAAGCCTTAACTAACTATTCCGAGTCTCTCTTGACATATGTCTTGAACGTGCCACTTCATCGCCTTTGTCATTTTGTCATCATCCTTTTTTCCTGCTATTTTTGAGTATAGAACACTGATATTTCATAGATACATATCAAACGCACACAGTGTATCATTCCCTTCAATATGGGGGCATCCAATGACTATGACTGCAAGGCTGCCTTGGAGTTCTGAAATTAGCAGCCCAGATGTGATGGCGGCTCCCCGATCTGGCAGTGCTTATGCCTCAAGCCACTTCATTCAAGTACTGTAACCCAAGCCAACATTGTGGCTGCCAGCATCAGCAGTCAGTAAGGTCTTTCCACGTAGGCATCAATGGAAGACACAATGCGTCTACAACACCAAGGTGCCCGACTCTAGTGGACATTTAGATGCCTTGCAGCACAATCTCACACATGCCCTTGGGCAAAAGAAAGTTACACAGCACTGACTGCGGACCCATCCCTCCCAAGGTTGATACAACAGGCTATTGTGCACTGCCAAATGGTCCCTCTGGGAACTATACGCACTGTTTAGCCAACATGGAATAGGAGTCATTCTGGCCCCTGCTCTTGCTGAATCCAGCCCCAGCAATGCTAGCACAGGGTCTATTTCCAGGGCCTCTCCTCCTAGTGAATTCCATAGTTGCTCTCTTGTCTTGAGTCTATAACAATACCTGCAAGTTTCTTATAACACAGGATTGTCATGAAAAGACATTTGCTATCTTGAGTTAACCTGCTAAACGACCGTTTAGAAGCTAGGTGGGCGATGCGCGGCCCGTTTGAGTTTGAAGACTTCCTCATGCCTGCCATCAACTCTCAGTAGGTTCCACAACAGTTACACTTGAAGTAACACTGGTTATAGTGGGCCACCAGTGAGGTGGAGAGGGACAGCAGTATTTGCAAATCCCTTGACATATCCGTAGCACTGAGAAGCAGGCCAAAAAGTTCTGCAGCTCGGCTATGTACCATGGCAATCGTGTCAGGGTTTGTAATGCTGCTGGTATTAACCACATACTCCACATACTCCACATACTCCACATACTCCAGGAACCTGAGCAGCTGGCCATGCTTTTTCTTTACTAGATTGGCTGCAATTGCCCAGGGGGCTTTACATTGAATGACCCCTGGGCTACACATCCAGTGTCAATTTGGTGCTGAACCAGGTTAATTCTCATGGTGCATTACGAAGTTGTCCAAGAACTCCTGCAACCTCCCCCTCTATTGCCAATGGGCAAAGCTGTCCGCTCTGTTGACTAGCTGTGGTAGCTTGCTTCAGATAGCTCCCATTATGCATTGTTGTTTTATTTCGACAGGCCAACCAGCACCATATATCCATCCTGAAATGAGGTAACATGTTCTTCTAGCTCCATAAGCTCAATCCAAATATCCGTTACTGACTGACTGATGTACCACACTACAGCTGTTTAGCTGTTTGTGGGTGTCTACTTGCTACTGTAGATGTTCTTTAGTGATACTCAAGACTCCTGCCCGCTCCTTCAACAGCTGATCGGTATTGCTAATCATCATTTCCTTCGACCATTGCTTCTGTGAGTTGGGCCAAACATGCCTGATTCCATGCACTTCTGACACCAGTGCGACGACGAGGGGGCTACACACAAGACGCATGCGCGGGATGCATGGGAAAATGCTATATTATTAGCTGTACTTGCTGAGTAGCAGCCGAATAAGCCAGGAAAAAGTCTCTCTAATGGCATAAATTCTCCTGGGTGTACAGACATAGCTATTTACCTAATGGTGACTCACTTTATATGAGAGGAAAAACACAGGGCAAAAATTAACTGAGCACAAATACACCAGACGTAATTGTAGTAACTAGGAAAACAACACAAAATAATGAAAAAACACCATCCGTAGGGGTCACTTACTGTACATGCAAATGACATTGGGCTGATGTCACCAACCCACACTAAGGCTGGTGCTTGGCGTTAAAATATGTTCTGCCTAAAGGTGTACAGTTCTGCTTTCATACAAACGTTATCAAGTAGATCTGCTGTAGTTCTGCTTTGAGGATTGGTCCAAACAACTCTAAAGTGCTGTGCAAGTCTAAACAATAATTACAGGAAGTGTCCAGCAATAATTATTACTAAGAGTGGCATTTTCAATGATTAAGTGCGATGGGAGTATTTGTTTGTCATAGATGGCCCTTGAAGGGACACAGTGTACGACATATTACAGCTATAGATGTGAAAGCATATGTCTTTTATTCCCAGGTTCCTTTCTATCTAGTATCTATTAATTTGCAGAAAATTAACTTTAAAAAAAAAGATACAGACAAATGACCACAATTACCATAACCTATACCACAATTTATGATACAGTATTTTGCATGCATTTGAAATTCGTTGTCTTAATTGTCCCAATGATATCTTTTTTTATCATCACTGCTCTCAGAAAATACAATTTTTAGAAAAACAAAATAAACACAACCAAGCTGAATGGAAACAGTTATTATTCCCAGGCTATACATATGTGTATACTGGAATAAATATGAAATTTTACATTTACAGCAAACATATACTGTTTATTGTCATGCATTGACTGCTAACTGCTATATATAGTAACAAGATTAGTGTGACTCATGGTTAATGTATAAAAGACATTTTTGTGCTAAATCTGCCAGTTTACATGTAGATTCTTTCCAAACTTTCTCCTGGAGGTAAAACAAAATGCAGTTTTGAAACTAAAAAGGTTGCTCTCAGCAAACCCAACAGCTAGCTACTGTATAGAATGATTATCTTGCTAAAACAATGCTCAGAGCCATAAAATTAAATAACTAATTTCAAAGTCCGCAACAAGAAATTGCTATGACATTTATGTCTGCATTTAGTAGTTATTTCCTGTCCCCAATTCACACATTCGTCCTCCCATCTACAAAATTTAGGACTTTAAATGTGCTGGAGATTTCCTGAATTATGGAGCTGTGATTTTAGGGCTCAACCCTTTTCTGTCTTGCCTTGGGTAGGTGGTGCTGGGCAGATACTCATAGCCCTCCAGTTTAGTAGTAGTACGTCAGAGTTTACCCAGCTGAATGAATTTACAGCAGGGATGGAGAGCAGTTGAGCACGACTGGAGATGTAGTTGGATGGTAGAAGGAGTACTTTGAGGATATCCTGAACCTCACTTGCATGCCTTGCTTGGAGGAAGTAGAATCAGCGGACTTGCTGGGCAGACGTAACTGAGGTTATGCTATGAGATCACTTCATAATCTCCTCAGTGTTAAGATTCTAGTGATGGATGAGATTTTCTCTGGATTGGGGTAATGGGGATTGGAGGGTGTGTTCCAACTTCGGAGATCTAGAAGGTAGGAACCACAACGTTCCATTCATCAGGTACTACAAACTTAACCGTGGCTAAAGTGGAAAAGAAGAGAAACAAAGCTGAGAAAAGAGAAGAGAGACAATATCAAAAACAGACCGGACAACAACAGACCGGCAAAGAGAAAGATGTCTGAGCCTTTGGTTATATACTTCGCAGACTTCTGTGAAGGAACAAGAGGATATATAGCAGAATTCTTTTCAAATATTTATTTTTAATGCTAATGACACATTTTAAGTCTTTTTCAGACTATATTTTTTTTCATGAAAGGGGGTGGTATGGTGGCCCAGTCGTTAGCTCTGTTGCTTCACCCCTCTGGAGATCAGGAGTTGAATAATGCGTGTGGAGCTTGCATGTTCTCACTGTGGTTTCCTACAGGATCTCTTGCCTCCTTTCACAGGCCAGAAACATGCGGAGATGAATTGGAATTGCTGAATGGAGTGTTTGTGCGGAGAATGATGTCTGTCCCCTGCAACCTCACCCTGGGTTGTTCTAGACCCCAGTGACCCTGCACAGGGCATGTGGGGATGGATGTATTTTTTTGCGGCATAAAATTTTGACGGCAGAACCCATGCAGGGTTATTTATGGGTTGGAATCATGTTTCTTTCAGAAGCAGAAAAACAGACCGTGCAGGAGAGTGGGAGGATGCATATGGAGCCAATTTAGCACGGTGGTTTTATAGAAACATGAACACAGAAACACAAGAATATACAAAAAAATAAAAAAAAACTACAGAAACACCCAACACCAAACAGGATTAAGTTCAGTCCTTCCGAACTTCAGAGAGATCACGCTTCTCAGCTTCCCTGGAAAGGCCCTACACATCGGAACTGGGGAGAAGGATCCGTCCGTTGTTTAAACCTCAGATCCAGGAAGAACAATAGCGATTTTGTCTTGGTGATGGAGCACTGGGCCCCCTTTTCACCCTCACAGATAAAGGTATCGGAGGGTTTATAGAAATTTGCCGAACCAGTCTACATATGTTTTGTGAACTTGGAAAAAAGCATATGAATATGACCCTGGGGGGGGGGGGGGGCCTGTGGGTTTGCTTGGGGGTTATGGGTGCCAGACCCAGAGTTATGGGCCATTAGGTGCCTGTAAAACTGGATAAAGAGTTTGGTTAGCATCGCTTGTTGTAAGTCAGACTCATTCACAGTGGGTGTTTTAGTTCACTAGGGCTAATTTTTGTTCTGCTCATGATTTTCATGTACATAATTTATAGGCGCAGTAAAGGGGTTAGAGTTTGGAGGCTTTCCAGCTTAAGCAAGCAGTGGCCCCTCCAGCTGGGGTGGTTCGAGTATCTGGCTAGGATGCCTCCTGGATGCTTTCCTGGGGAGGCACATCGGGCACGTCCAACTAGGAGGAGACTTCAGCATGGACCCAGGACGTGTAAGAGAGATCACATCTCTCAACTCGCCCGGGAATGCCTCGGTATCCCTCCTGGAGGAGCTGAAGGAGGTTGTTGGGGGAGAAGAGGCATCATTGCTGTCCCCACAACCTGGTTCTGGATGAGCAGAAGATGCATGACTGGCCCATCACGCCTTAGTGTAATTCATCATATTTAGCAGCTAAGTTCCCTGCTGTTTTCCAAAGCCCTGGGAGATCTTTGCCCGACAGTGTCTAGAAGAGGGTTCATGATTTTACTTCACTGACATTCAGCAGCAGTACACACATGAAGTCAGCTTACAAAATTCCCAGTCATGTTTTATAGAACAGAGCTTCCCAGCACTGCAGTGGCAAGCTGCACAGTGTTAATTTGTTTTTCTTCATTTTTGTCCCCTTTTTCGTGCAATACATTTCCTGCCAGTGACAGTTCTTTCCAGCTGTGTCGGTATGTAGGGAGACATTTATATGTGTCAAAAACGAGGGGCTATGCTATACAGCACGACATTGCAACGACGGTTGTAATTTAGTTAGCAATTTGCATGGACCCTGCGACGGTAAGAACATTACTCGAGGGTAATGTTAGCATTTCAGATGAGTTTATGGCTCTTTTCACTACTGTAATTGTTTACCATATATTGCATTTGTTATAACAAACTGGCAGGAGACAGCTTAATTGAGCTGAGCAGAGAAGCAAAGGCTGAAGAACACTGGTTGCAAGCTGGTCAAATGAGATCACGGCCGACATGTCGATTGGCAATATGTTTGTAGTCCATCGTGACACGACCGATCCAATCCCCCTGATTAGCAAAATGTAGTGTGGTGGGGTGCTGGGGACCCCCACATTCAACAAAATATACTGTACTGAGGGCAATTTATACCTTCGCTGTAGAAGGCTGAAACCACAATGTTTCATAACCAGGTACCACAAGCTTCATGAAGGGTAAAGGCGTGAAGATAAGAGCCAAAGCCAATTTGTTAGCACTGTTGCCTCACGCCCGTGGAAACCAGGGTTGGAATATTTCATGCGTGTGGAGTTTGCATGTTCTCCATGTGGGGTCCTCCAGGATCTCTGGCTTCCTTCTACAGTCCAGAAACATGCTAAGGTGAACTGGAGTTGAGTATGATGTGTGTTTGTGTGAGAATGCTGTGTAACCCCATCCGGGGTTGTTCTAGACCCCAGTGACCCTGCGTAGGGCAAATCAAAATGTGAATTTACTGCATTATCTTGAGATATAGAAACATTATGAAGGAATGTTGTTTGCGCCATAAGTGCACCTGGTCCTGTGAAAAAGGTCTCCTGGTTCTTCCACATTTTAGGACCTTACAGAGCAATCATAATAACTGATGGCTGCCCTTACCAATACACACTGAGAACATCCTTTGGGTTTATCTGAATTGTGAAGTCATCAAGCTGTTGGAAAAGGGACTAAAGATGAATCAACAGATTATATTACTGTTCCAGTAAGTACCAGCCTTGTGAAACGCACAGTGTACAGTGTTTATATCGAACTTGGGCTGCAGAGGGGCAGGTTCCATTCTGCGATCATTTCGATGCTTTGCTTTGCTGGTGTTCAGCAGCTATTCTGTTTCTCCTTGTCAGTGAGCTTCAATTACTGGCTGCTACTCCTCTTTGCTGATGCATTAATGATACGGGGAGTTACAGGTTGGTAGTTCAGTCTGCACGTGTCTTATGCCATTCTAGAAAATAAAAATGTGTTGTGATTGCTCTGACCTGCAAGATTGTTCTAAGGTAATACAATGGTAATACAATTTTAAAACAAGTCTTCAGAACCTTAATATTAAATTATAAGGGCAATAATAGGAAAAAGCATGTAAAATGAAAATATCTTTCCTCCGGGGCTTAAAACAGGTACACATTTTTAATAAAAATTATTATTACTTGGTATATTTAGATTTAGGCAACACGAATCTCATATTCAAGTATTTTGAGAGAAGCTTGTATTTATGTATAGCTTGAAGGCTAAAGATGATTTAAAAATAAATTAGATTTATTTAATTGAAAAGTTTATTAAAAATTTAATGTTACTAGAATTTTCTTTTATTATGACCAAAGTGATTTAAAAAAATGCCTTGGATTCTGTACATGTGCACTAATGCATTCTGACCGTTGCCTTGTTTGGGTGACTCTCTGTGTAGTGATGGTGCCTCACACCTTCAGGGTAGAGGGTTCGAATTGCACCTCTGATCTGTGTGTGTGTGGAGCGTGTTCTCCCTGCATACTTACCTCAGGACATTCCAGTTTACTTCCTGTAATGGATCAGCCTGGCGGAAGCCTGGCAACGTCATTTCACCTCCGTAGGGATTCCCCCTGATGGCGGTCATGCCTAGAGATCGTCTGCGGACCCCACCCGTTCGGGGAACCCTGGTTTAGCCTCCCATTCACCGATGCTCCCTGCTTTAAAACGGTTTGACTTTACAAAGGATCAGCATAGATGCACATTTAATAACTAATTTTGAATTTTGATCTGTTCCCTGGCTATAGCAATATGCTGTATGTCTCCATGCTTCCAGACTGTACTGATCGCAAGAGTGAACATCTCATATAGTACTTATTATTGTATTGTTCTGTGCTTACCTGAATAAACTTATTTTCATTCATTTACTTTTGTAACAGTCGTTATGTGCAGGTGCTTTTAAGGCACTCCCCTTTTACCCTGGGCAGTATATAAGCACTCTCTCTCTCTCTCTCCCTCTCTCTCTCTCTCTGGGAGTCATTGGTCAGAGCTATGAGTGTGAAGAAGCAGGACTCAAAAAGGCTGGTTGTAACCCCTTTCTCCTCCACGTCTCTCCCAGGACGAGCTACCATCTGACCCCCCAAGTATTGCAGTGTGTGTGTGTGTGTGTGCGTGATTCTTTTGGTTTGGTTTGTGTTAATTAAATGTGCCCGTCTTTGGGAAGTGACCGACTCCCATGTGCATTAGCCTTATTTGGCTGCTAGCTGCTACAGCGGCTGAAGAAATGCACCACCCTCTCTCAGCAGAAAAGAATCGTTACAATTCATTTACTTATTCAGTGACAGCAGTTATTTACTAATTTATCATAAAACATTCATATTCAATTTAAAATATTTTCCCACTTATGATGGGTTTTCACAGTGTTTCCCAATCCGGACCTCGGGGACCCGGAGACAGTCCATGTTATTGCTCCCTCCCAGTTGCCAGTAGGGAGCAAAAATGTGGACCGTCTGGCCCGGAGCTCAGAAGGAGCAAAAACATGGAGCGGCTGTGACACTGGTTTATTGGAACACAACCCCATCAATAGTGGAGGAGCACCTGTAGTCTGTAGTGCAAAGGGTCTCAAACTACTAGCATGTGTGCCAAATCCAGCACACAAGACAGCTTCATATGGCCCATGACATAGTTTTATTTTACTATTTAATGCAGCACCATCTAGCCCTCAAGTCAGTGCATCCTTTGTATTGTAATATTTTCCTTTAATTGATCAGAGGCCCCTTTTACAGCTGAGCAGTATGGAAATGTAAAATATGCTTTTTTATGGTTTCTCAAGTCGCTGACTTGTCATGCTAATAAACTACAGTGCACTATGGTGTATGACATGGTGTGGAGTAGTATTGTAACTGCTAATCTCCGAACGACTGACATATGTTATCCAGTTCTTGACAAAATATCTATTTCTGTACTGAAAATAAAAGTTTACCTGGAACACAGGCAGTTTCATGAAAGGTGGGACTGATTATTTTTTCGTTGAATTTAACGCCACAGCTTGATCTGCAGAGAGAAAGTAGGCGTAAATACGTATGAACTCAAGTGGTATTACTGTACTAAACACGCTAAGCAGTATGCAAGGTATGAGGTGGAAAGAAAGGGAGAGATAAGATAAGTTGCTCAACTTTGGAGAGGACTGACCATGCATCTTTTCCAGTGAGCAAATAGAGAATGAGAGGCAGCAGTTGAGGTTGGTTGTGTGGTGAGCAAGCTCACTGCAAAAGGCAGGAAACCATCTACAGGGGCAACTGAAAGAGTTTCTGAAAGATTTCATGCTGTACATTAGCTGTTAACTCACTCTGCCCAGAGAAGGCAGCCCTGATCAGAAATGGGAGTTTGATTGCAAGTTCTGGGGCAAGGCGGATTAATGAGTTATCAGATGACATTTACAATCAGCTTAGTGTCAAAGTGAAAAGTTTCAGGGCCATAAGGTAATAAACAACAATAAACATGTCAGGTCAGTGTAATAAACACAAAATCATGTAAAGGGTCAGTACAGAAAATACTACAATATCCACTATAGTTCGGACCCACAGTGGTGACGGATACTCAAGTACTTGGCTGTAAGCTCAGCCAATTCAAACACACAGCAGCCCAGGGAGCAGGGGAAAACAGCAGGGATAACGAAGATGCTAAACAGCGGAAAGAACAGCGTGACCGACCACCCCTATTGGCCAGACAGGGAAACTGACAGGATGAGCCAGGGACTAGGCCTGACACTTATCTTGCACTGTTGGGTTCTTTTTGCCCTGCTGTTGTCCTGTACTGTACTGTTTGCCCACCCTCTCAGTCAGCTGTCCCCTACCCTGCAACTGTGCCATTAGAAATCCACTTTGTTCCTCAGAACATGTGACAATAAAAAAACATAAATTCACTCTGATGACCTGGGAACTTCAACTACCAACTGATAGGCATGGCATATTAACTCATTAAACCACACACCAGAAATTAGAGTACCTGAAGAAAACTTGCACAAAACAGGAAGAACATGCGAAGTTCACACACATAACATTGAGGGGAGCTACAGCAGCCATCACCTTGCCAATGACCTTGTACGTCCTCCAAAAGTTCTCCTTTAAAATACTTTATTTGCGGTATTATTATGATTCACTGCGGCACAGCCTGGGAAACAGAAGCAAGAGTTTGGGAGTTGGGGAAAACACGGGATTTAATTGCAGACACAAACTCAAATTCAACACAATGTTAATGACTGGACAGGGAAACATACTCGAACATGGACTTAAATATATACGACTAATTAACAACAACTAGACACAGCTGGGAACGCCAGGATTCCACATGAGGTAAATGAGGGGGGTGTGGCACACAGGAGGATCAGACAAGCAGGGAATGACATGTAGTCCATACAATGATGCACTATTTTGGGGGGGGATGGGGGGTATAGGAGACTTATAACCTTAAATAAACAAATTTAGAAACTGGTAATAGAGAATGTGTTCTTTGTCCTTTATGAATACATTCTATTACATTGTGACATTACCATGCTCATTCATGCTACTCATTCTCCCTCAAATTGTACTGTAACATGGGGTGTTTTCAGCAGACTGCATTCATATCCGACACCTAACTTCCAGAGTGCTGCGCTTTAAAGTAGCAGACCTGAGAGATTCTGTTTAACTGTACTTCGGCAGTATAGCTCAGCACAGTTTGTACACTTCTTATGCTAGGAAGATCCATCAACTGTAACTATCCTTAGAGAAATTAAATTTGCTGATCCACAGCGGATTAGATTACTGTATGTTTTCAATCACTGCCTGGTGGGAACTCACAAAATACCTAAAGGAATGTGGATTAAACTCATTAATGACTCACAATTGATGATAATTGATGATAAAGTGTGTTTTGAAGTCTCATTCTGCCCATTGATAACTATTATTGTCTCAGGTTTTAATCTGGTTTGCTTGGGCAGAAAGAATAAATGATGGTTGTAACAAAAGTTTAAAAGAAACCATTAAATATTGTCCCTAATTCTCTTTGATTTTTGTAGCCTTGGTAAGGCTTCCAAGCATTTGTCTGCCAGGTGAAGCATATTAGCACTGGTGGTACCCATCAGGCGGCACGTGTGCCCCCATTGTGTGCAGTGTGAGTAGTTGGGGCAACCAGTGCAGTGGGCAATGTGAGTGGACAGTGTGGTTAGTGCTTGATTGTGTTCATCCCTTTTAGGAGTTAAGAATACAGAACACTGCCGTTTAAATAAAACTACGTCGTTT
>JAABNY020000119.1:26364382-26388709 GCA_015164015.2 Brevimyrus niger
GGCGAGGCCGGGCACCAAGGGTCCGATGGTCACGTTATAGAGCCCTAGAGCTGCAGGTTTTAAGGGGCAATGGACTGGCACATTGAGTATTCTTAGAATTCATGAACTTCATCATACCATAGAAAAAGGACAATTTGAAGAGCATATTGTTGAATAGGGATAATGAAAAGAAGGGTATCAACTGTACAACTGCCGGGAGGGTTGGGCTATGGATAAAATGCAAAGACAGTTAGAAGGCCCCTTGCACTGGTGCGTTGGGTGACCCGCAAGAGATGGTGCCTTTAAGGCCACTCATGCTGTCTAATTAGTTGACCACATGGTACAACTGAAAATTTATTTCTCAGCTAATTCATGCATGGGATGCTTCAGTGTTTTCAGTTTGGGAATCGTGCCCGAAATAAAGCTTAAAATAAACGCAGTACTACAGTTCACCACAGTTCCCGGAGTTCAGACATGTGCCAATTTGACTCAGGGGCAGTTTGTGGCTTTCCAATGTCGAACTCTGTGCTTATGATCAGAAGGTCACCAGTTCAAATCCCATGTTCGGCAGAGGGATTTCACTATTAGCCCCTTGAGTAAGGTCCTTAACCCCAATTGCTCCCGGGACCCCGGCTGGGACTTCTCTCTGGAACGTATGTTGCTTTGGACAAAAGCATTTGCTGAATCAATGTAAACAGCACAAATCAGTCACTTTAAGAACTGCATTCTTCCCTTCTTTTTATTCAGTCAGTTTTGTAGATGGGATGGTTTTTCACCCCATTGATATGAAATTATACCTTTTGTCCTGTGACTTAGTAAGACATAGGGGTAAGCCGAATCTCTGGTTGAAACAAGTATCCAGTAGGAATAATGAAATATTGTAACAACCATTATTGATGAATATCCCAGTCTTCAGTGTTTCTTTCCATTTTCCTATTTGATTTCAGGGAAGCAAGACTATTTATTGGATTTATATACATGCTGTGTCTCCCACATAACCATTAACTACACAATATTATCCTTGTCTGACACCGGCCACTCATGTGCTTGAAAAGCAGTACATTTTTCAGACACCCCAGAGCGATTTTTTTGGTGTTTGACCTGCATTACATACAGAAACACTGCACTACATGTGTGAATTCTGTTCTGTTCTGTGTGGTGAGCATTTTGAAGTCTGTTTTGCTTATACAGCTTGTGTACTTTGCATGCATGTTTGCTTTGAGTAGTTCATACTATCTATGAATTATGCTAAGGTGTCTAACTAGATAAAAATGTCATCTAGCATTTTTAGCAAGCTATTTCATTGTCATTTGGCAAACAATGTTTTCGCTCTCTCTCTCTCTCTCTCTCTCACACACACACACACACACACACACACACACACACACACACACACACACACACACACACACACCCACACACACACACACACACACACACACACACACACACACACACACACACACACACAGAGTTACACAGACACCACTACAACCTACATGCCAAAGCACATATCCTGCAAAGGGCATAATAATAATAATAATAAAAAAATCATTCTGTTAAGGTCCCACCACAGCATTTTATTCGGGTTGAAGTCTGGACTTTGACTGGGTCATTGCAACACCTTGATTCTATTATTTTTCAGCCATTCTGTTGTAGATTTGCTGGTGCGCCTGGGACCATTGTCCTGTTGCATGACCCAGTTTTGGCTATGCTTTAGCTGTCGGCCAGATGGCTTCTCGGACAGATTTGACTCTACTATACTTTGGTATACAGAAGAGTTCATGGTCAACTCAGTGACTAGAAGGTGCTCAGGTCCTGTGGCTACAAAACAAGCCCAAATCTTTACCCCTAATCCACTGTGCTTAACAGTTGGTATGGGGTGTTTTTGTTGAAATGCTGTGCTTGGTTTTCGCCAAACCAATGGCTGTACATTATGGCCAAACATCTCCAATTTGGTCATGTCTGCCCAAAGGACATTGTTTGGGAAATCTTGCGGTTTGTTCAGATGCTGAGTAGCTATGTTCTCTTTAGAGAAAGGAGGCCTTTTCCTGGCAACCCCTCCAAACATGCTATAAGTGCTCAGTCTTTTTCTAATTTTACTGTCATGAACTTTCACATTCAACACGCTAACTGAGGCCTGTAGAGTCTGATATGTAGCTCTTGGCACTTTTAAAATCTCTACGAGCATCGCATGGTCCGACCTTGGGCTGAATTTACTGGGATATCCACTCCTGGGAGGACTGGCAACTGTCTTGAAGGTGTTCCACTTGTAAATACTCTTTCTCACTATAGAATGATGGACATCAAATTGTCGGGAAATGGCCTTATAACCCTTCTCAGTATGACGGACAGCAACAATCGCTTCTCTAAGACTATTGCTGATCTGTCCTCCTTGGCATTGTATTAACACACACCTGAACACGCCAGACCAGCAAACTGCCAAAACTTCTGTTTTTATACAGTAGCAGTGGTGACACATGCCGCATTTGATTAGCAGAACCTGAGGTTCATCTGAGGTTGCATCTGCATAGTCTTAAGACCTGCTGAGGGCTTTTATGGTCTTGATACGATAAGCCTTGATTTTTTAAGCCTAAGAATTGAAAGAGGGTGTACTTCCGGTCTCATGTGACTGTAGTACACAGCTCTGCTTATCAGGAATATTGTGAAAACAGAAGCTTATACCAGTACGTTACAGCACGGATGCTCAGGCGCTCCCAGGACCACAGGAAGCAATAAGGTTAGGCTTGTCGTTTCCTGGGCCTCTATAGAGGGATTACTCCTTAGCTCAGATGAGTTACCAGCTGCATGACAAAAGGAAGTGAGCTTTGCTATCTGACAATGTAAGATTGTCCAATGATGTTCTAAGCTTCAGAGAAAAAAAGGTGGTCAAAAAGAGGATCTAGGACTGTAACTGAAAGGCCCCGTCCTTTGATAACCTATTGGCTCTTTTGTTATGTCTGACAAAACCTCATATCTGTCGCCCAAATGGCATCTTGGTTAGAATATGAATACCCTTTTAACACAATGGTGAACCTTTTTATTTGGGAACAAAATTATCCTCTTTCCGAGAGTATTAACCAGCAATAATATAGAAATGTCAAAGTTTTAACCAGCATAACAATCACGATGATCATAATATAAATAAATATATATGCAAAGTTTTAACAGTAGTGTAATTTAATAAAATATTTCATCTGCATATTTTTATGGAAATCTTTGTCTGTGGGGGTCTTGTCAAATTTTCATAAATCCTACTTTTTTTTCTATAGAATCAGATATTCTTTCACTTTATTGCTGTTCTACATAACTGCCTATTTGTCAACATAAGGCACTCAGCATTCATTTAGTCATAATATGTTGAGGGTCGTCATGTCAGATGGACATGAAACGGAGACATCAGTGATGGTTTTTCAGCAATGTGCTAAGCTTTCATATTCAAGCTTTTATCTCAGGTGTACAACTTTTTGGAATTTTTTGGAAATACTTTGAAGGGCACGGAATGTTTGAAACAAA
This sequence comes from Brevimyrus niger, assembly GCA_015164015.2. Taxonomy (NCBI): domain Eukaryota; kingdom Metazoa; phylum Chordata; class Actinopteri; order Osteoglossiformes; family Mormyridae; genus Brevimyrus; species Brevimyrus niger. The sequence goes on from JAABNY020000119.1 coordinate 26,367,878, forward strand.
TAATAAGAATGGTCTAATTTAATTCTTTATCAAGAATATTTGGTGCTGCAAATCCAGGAAACTTGGATCTTATCTCTCAGCACCAAGATTGTAGTACTTTTCCAGACACAACAGCTTTACAGTTTGTGATTTTAATGGTTTCTCTTTCGTGTTTGTTTTGCCTGTCATTTTGGTAAATCTCATTTCCTGCACCTAAAGTCCCTTTTCCCTTCCCCTCAGAATGTCACATGGCTCTGTTCACTGTCCTGATATTGAAAACCAGCCCAGAATTATTAGCAACACTATTATTATTATTATTATTACTAATAATAATAATTATTATTATTATTATTATGATTTTGATAATACTATTACAGCAGCATGATATCTGTATGCAAATGAATGCATCTTGAACCAATATACAGTATAAGTTATAATCTGGAGGTTGCAGGTGCATTCCCAGGATGCATCTGGAAAAACTGGAATAGCTCTAGAGACATATCCAGCTGTATGAATCCCTAGAACTGATGTTGTTTTGTATAAAAGTGAAAACTAAGCAAATTAATTCAAATGCAAATGTGCAGCTTCTAAATGTCTCTTACCCTGCTGGCCACTGAGGCCTGTCTTTGTGGAGCATCTCCAGCACTGAATAATACAGCTGTCCCTTCTCGAGTACCAGAGCCTCGGGGAGCTGTACTCTGGCGGAGAATGTGCTCAAATGAAAACTTAAAAGAGCACTTTATACCCTCAATAGGAGGCTATGAAGATGAAAATACCTGTCAAGTTCCAGCTAGAAATAATTGATAGTGTTATCTAGTCCGCTGAATGGAAGTAAGGTCGTAATGTCATAAAGCAGAAAGGCGTTTGAAATACTATAAAGTGGTGCAAGTGGTGAATGGGCTTCAGTGTAGTCCGTGACCTTGTTTTGTCTAAAGCTAATAACAGGACACGTGAATACAGGAACAAACGGCCGAGGTTTTCTGAATTGCAAGTGAGTTCATTTTGCATGCTGTTTTGGCTCAGCGGGGATTATCTATATATTCCATATCTCACATGAGGTGAAAAACTTTTCCAGAAGGAGTGGAGGATTGCAGGATGTCCCTTTGGTTTCTCCTCTTCATTATTCTGCAAAGTTCAAAGTGAAATGTTGTCTTCTGCATCTGTGACTAAAATAATTTACAGTGGAGAAAGCTTGTTATGGAAAACTCTTGTTTTATAGCATTCTGAAGTATCGATGTAAAGTTTTTCGTACCATTAAAATGTATGAAAGCATAAATAAATTACAACAAAATCAATTAAATGAGTAATATAAATATTCAGTAAATAGAATCTGAGGTAAAATGGTTATACTTTAAAGTATTTTTGAAGTATAAGAACAAAAATATGCATTCTTTCATTTCTTGAATGAAATATTTTGTTGTGTAAAAGGCTCATTAAAGTTTAAGTATAATAATCTTGCCTGGATATGCATTTCAATACAGATTAACTGTAATTTTATGATGCCTAAATGATGCCTTTTAATACTGCCATGGGATTGTAGCTGTAAAAGAAAATATCACTAATGTAAAAATAAAAACATGTTCCATTTTTTATTTTTTGAGTTACTTTCAAGGCAGATTTTCAGATTTTTAATGTCCATTATAGGTTTATTTTCATACTTGGAAAATAAATATTTTGTTATATAGGAGGAAAACCATTTTCTGTGTACGCTTTTTACGCTCTGATACCTCGTGCCACAGAGTGCACATGCTGTTTTACTGCCGTGCAAAGCTTCAGTCCAGGCTGACATCCCACTGGGGAACTAAACATATCTATTGATGGAGATGCTCGTAAAAGCTTCTATCACTTGGGAGCCTTCAGGAGTCCCCGTAGGTGGATCGACGGATGGAGAATTTCAGGGTAGCTGATGTCGCGGTGGTTAAGCATATGGAGTCGAACCCTGCGGTAACCTTTTTCAAGGGCAGCCTTAACCACAGCACTTAACCCAAATCATCTGAATCGCTCAGGTGAAATACCATATTTCACTAATTGAAAAGTCTTGTAGAACACCGGCTAGTTGTGTAAGTCTGTGGCTTTCTGGTGTCTGGTGATATGTGGACTTGGAAATGAGGAATTACTTGGAAAATACTTTGAATTGGTTCACCCAGCTAACATGACGCATTTGCAAAAACTTGTCTGCATACAGTAGGCAGCAATAGCAAATGGTCCTTTATGGTAAAAGTAGTGAATCAAAATGCTCAGCTTAAGCATCCGGTTTAATACACAGTGCGATAAATGGTCAGTCACACAGTCACAATATATATATATATATATATGTACATATGTACACATAGACACTGATCAGCCATGACATTAAAACCAATGATGGGTGAACTGAACACTGAACACAGATACAATTGCACCTGTCAAGGGAGCTGTTATATATTAGGCAAGTGAACAGTCAGTTTTTGAAGCTGATGTGTTGGCAGCAGGAATAATGGGCAAGTGTAAGAGTCCGAGAAACTCCGAGGAGGGTCAGTTTGGGATGGGTAAACGACTGGGTCAAATATCTCTACAACGGCAGTTCTTGTGTTTAAGTTCCTGGCATGTAAAAGTGGTCAAATGATAGTCAACTGGTGAATTGGTGATGGGACCATGGGCACCAGCCAGTCTGGTTTTTTATCCCATAGAAGAGCTACTGTAACACAAATTGTTGAAAAAGTGAACGCTGGCGATGACAGATGTGTATCAGGACACAAAGTTCACCGGAGCTTGTTGCATATGGGGCTGTGTAGCCACAGACCAGTGAAAGTGCTTGGAGTGCGTGGGAGAATCGACCCCTTAGTTAGGTTGCTCATGTGTTACTAGAGACAACCTTAGCTAGCAAGTGAAGTGCCCAGAGAATATCGTTTTTTTTTTTCAGACACAGAAACATTAACATAACTATCGCTGACTAACTTACCTCGGTATACTGGGCATGAAAGAACATCTAACAGCATGATGAAATGGAATGGATTCAAGTAAGCACAGACTGCTCTATTCAAAAACATAATTTTACAATTAAAAAACAATGACAAGGATTACAAATAAAATACATGTAATCAAATTATGGTTATAATTAGTTTTTTTCCATTTACAGCATATTTCTGTAAATTTACAACAGCACATTTAAAATATAGCATACGTATGGGTATTTACATGCAATTTATTATGCTATTTAAAACAAAACAAAAAAAGTCAGTTAAATTTTACAGTGCTTTAGCAATGTAAACACATCTTTTGAAGTGTGACATATATTAGAGTCCCCTGGCCCAGCTTGTGTTCCCACTCTCGTGCATAATGGGCGGCAGTGGACTTTGGACACATGCCATCCAACAGACAGGTCTATTTGAACAGCTCTGGCTCTGTTAGTTCTCTAATAATTACTTTTTTACAACTGCAACTGTTTAATTTAATTCATTAACCTGAAGATGTGGTGTATAAAATATGGCTGGTCATCATTTTATATCTTCAGTATGCTGATGAAATTGTGTTACTCCACATTTGTTGCATTCTGTCTGCCAAATGTGCCATTTTAAGTACAGTTTCACCGCAGTTTCTTAGAGAGTAATGTGTTACGTGAGTAACTGACAGCAGACCCTGCTTAATCAGTACAGTTAGATCCCCAATTGTTCCCACCTCCATCTCAAATGACATCAATTTACACCCATAATGAACACCTGACCACATTGTTGACACTTACTGCCTGGAAGAGCAAGCAATTAAGCTTGATTGTGTGGTTTTTAATTGTACAGTCTTTTCAATTGCCCCACTGTTGCCGTGAACGTTCTTTATTTATTTATAACCTATTCTCAATCAGCTGGTCTTACAAAGGCATTGCTTCAACAATTGTATGTTTTGTTCCTGGGTAACCACAGTGTATGCGATATTCTCAGGATCTGGTGTATAAATGGGATTTTTCATACTTTTTTTTTTTTTTTTAAGATTTGCAGCACCAATTTGTTCAGACTTTTTCTCACCTTTGACAGGCACTGCTGCATGGAAAAAAGTTTAGCTGATTTGAAACAGACAAATGATGAAATATGAGTGAGAACCTACCATAAAATATTAAAGAACAAGATAGAGGTATTGTATATATTTTGTGTACATTTAAGGCAAGTAACCACTGTAACTTAGAATTACAGGCATTTAAAGATTTCACAGCTTTCAGACGTAGGTCATGTGCCCTACTGAAAAGGCTGTTCCTCCTGGGATCTGATCAAAAACCATGTGAGATACAATTGCATCCCAATTTCTAGACAACCACCTTGAATGTCCTATATTTAATCATTACTAGGTCAATGTTTCTTTTACATTTTGTTTTTTGTATGATGTTTAACCTTGATGCTTCTTAGCTGACACATGGTGACTGACTGAGTAGATAAACCATCGTATTTATGCCGCATATTTATGCCATTGTCTCCTCCTTGGATTACCACCTTATCATGGTGGAGGGGTTTGCGTGCCACCGTGAACCTGGGGGCTACGTTGTCGGGGGCCTGGTAGGATCTCCCAAGGCAAAAAGGTCCTGGGGGAGGGGCCAGACAAAGAGTGATCCAAAAGAACCCCATGTTAATGGATAATAGCAAAGTCTTGTTACCTTCGCCCGGACTAGGGTCATTGGGGCCCCACCCTGGAACCAGGCCTGGGGGAGGGGCCCAATGGCGAGCGCCTGGTGGCCGGACCTTAGCCCGTGGGGTCCGGCCTGGCAAAGCCCGAAAGAGGCACGCAAGACTGTCCCCAGGTGGACCCACCACCCGCAAGGGGAATGTCAGGGTTTCGGTGCAGTGTGGATTGGGTGGCAGCCAAAGGAAGCCCTGGCATTCCGATCCTCGGCTAACAAAACTGGCTCTCGGGACATGGAATGTCACCTCTCTGGTGGGGAAGGAGCCTGAGCTTGTGCGTGAGGTTGAGAAATATTAGCTAGATATAGTCGGGCTCACCTCAACGCATAGCATGCGGGGGAGGTCCGGGACATTGAGTCTGAATGGACTCTGTTTCGGACCTCCATTGTGGAAGCAGCTGTACGGAGTTGGGGCTGCAGGGTGGTCGGTGCCAGTCGTGGCAGTAAACCCCGCACCCGGTGGTGGACACCAGAGGTGAGGGGGGCCGTCAAGCTGAAGAAGGAGGCCTACTGGGAATTTTTAGTCCGAGGGTCTTCGGAAGCAGCGGGCAGGTACCGGCAGGCCAAGCGGAACACGGCTCGGGCGGTCGCTGAAGCAAAAACCCGGGTTCAATGCTTAAATCAATGCTTAAAACATACTTCACAGGACACGTCTGTTATTTAGGTTTATCCTTGCCGTTTTTACAGTGTGCACATTCTAATACAAGTTTAAATTAAAATGTCATAAACACTTAACTGCATTATTTGGCTGCATTTTGAATGTCAAAACAAAAAGACTAACTTAACGAGTTTGTTATTTCCCTCAATGTGCCGCAATGAGTTGGCACATTGAGGGAGCAATACGGTATATCTGGCAACTTGAATTCTGTGCCACTGCATTCACAGCACCAGCCTGGAGGTTGATTCTAATCATACTGACTCTGAGTCGGCTTCTCTGTATATGTATGCCTTGTGCTCGCAGTCGTGCCCTAACTGACTCTCTAAATCAGATTGACTCCACTCCACTATTTAATGTTTTATTCTTTCACTTGGGCCAACTTATGCTATTACTCCTTCAATTTCTAAGCTTTACACACCAAAAGCTGTATGTGAACTCAACAACTTATAAAAAGCATTGAACAATCTTTAATCCTAGCACTCATAGCACTCATCTACCAAAATTTGAGTTACAGTTTTTAAGCTACCTCCAAACTTCATCGCTAACTCAATAGTTGGAAGTAAAGCAATTATCTGTCTTTTATATTCATGACACTCATAGAAATAAAAAGCTTTTATTGTCATTATACTGAACCACAGATGCTACTTGTACAAAGAAATTGCAGTTGCTACTTCTAAAGTGCAGACATATAACAGCTGATAAAAGTAACTAAACAGCATTTAATACTGATGTCACTGATCTATCACACAATTAATTCAATCAGTGAAATATTATGGAAATAATTGCATTTTCTCCAATGCTGTAGCCCTAACTGTGTTGAAAACAAAGCAGGACAGAAATTCTCAGCATGAAATCTAATAAAAATATTAAGTATGACTTATTAGTTACATTCAGTATGGTGGTGTGGGGCCCAGTGATGTATTCAAGACCATCTTTTTTCAAGATTAAGACAAGATCAAGACTCATCCAACTCAAGACCAAGACCCATCCCAACCAAGACCAAGTCAAGATTAAGACTTTAAACCAAGACCAAAACAAGATCAAGACTTTAAAATTCATAACCAGAATTTATTCTTGTTTTTTTTTTTTAAGCATGCACCCATACCGGGGCTAAAAATTATTTTATGTAATTCCAAAAGACCCTTTTACTGAAAAACTTTAATGTTCACATGCTGTAATGTAAATACTTGTGTAAATAATGCCCGTCGTAGGTACTGTAGCTTTGCCAGTCAATGTGGGTATGTAGGTGAAGTGCCGAATTACACATCGCCTTTCCCTATTGTGGTGTGTTTGTAATCCCCCCTCAATGGTGTACGATATTTGTGCTGGCGACTTCCCTTGTCAATGCAGCTGCTGGTACCTCTTTGGCAGTTGAGTTGTAACAAAAGAATGTTAACTGTCATTAGTGCCCATTGTGTTTATTAACAAAACATGTCTCACGGTGCTGCCATTGCGACAATATGATTGACCTCCCAGCCAACTCCAGTAGAGGAAATGGATTATGTTTAAGTCAAGATCAATAACACTTCTTAGATTTACCTTCAAAGTAAGCAAGAGGTACGTAAGTAAGTAAAATTAAATTATTACAGTGTAAAGTAAAATTAAGACCTGACACTAGTAGTAGCTATCAAATCCTTACAAACACACTGCCAGAAAGTCGAGATTTAAAGCGAGCTGACAAGGAGATGGATGATTTTAGCTAATAGTGAATAAGCACTTCCATGGACGCACTCACAGTTTGCTTAGAAACTGCATTGAAATTTCATTAACATTGGAAAACTGAAAAGTAAATTGAACAGGAAAAGTTTGTGGTTATTGTTAGTTAACGTTTTTTAATCAATCATATTTTTACTGTATTATGTTTTTTTTTTCAAAATCTATTATGATTCACATTCGTTTATATGAATTTTCTTCATTTCATGCGTTATGTTCCTTTTGTTAATTCGCAGGTACTTTTCCTCTGTCACTAATGAAACTTTAAGTACTTCTGTTTAAGTTTATCTGAAACTTTTAAGTGCTTCTGCTTAACTGTATCTGAAACTTTGAAATACTTCTGCTTAAATGTGTTTCTCAAATTGTGAGGCTTGCAGAGGATATTATGTTTTATTACCGGAGCTCTTTTACACTGTAACAAAATTATACTGCCACCAGTATTAAGGCTTCAGGTACATAATTCACAGATTCATCTGATACGATAAACATATATGAGCTGGAAAAATTCCCATTATTCTGCTCATCTTGGGGGTTACACGAAAACTCATGGTTATACTCAAGCTCTCGAAACATAGCTAACATTGGCACAAAACAGTTGTTTTTACCACTTCCATTTTCTGATAAAGTTACAGGATCCTGGAAAAAAATATCTTTGCTTGATATCGCTTAGTGCCATAATATTTATGCCTAGGACCAATACCAGCATAGGTTTCCAGCAAACCACAACAGTTGAGACAGCTCATGTTGCCAACTTCAACCTAAAAAATCTTGAGCTTTTGCAACTTTTGTGTTACTCTTTAAGTAACTCAGCAAAGTATATTAATGCACCACCTAAGGACAGTTAGCTCTTGTTTTTCCTCAATGTTAGCTTGTATTGTGAATTTTACACGTTTTACACATGCTTTTCTTAAAAAGCTTGCAAGCTCTTGTGTAATATTGTGGTAGTAAATTCTGAAAAAAGTGATTCAAACAGCTTTCAAAGAAATGGATCCATTGGTGTAAAAAAAGGATGTTATTTCTCACTGCAAAGAGCCATCATCAAGACCAGTTGTTTTCGCATTTCACATTGTCCAGTAATTTGAAAGATTACATCTTGGAACAGTTTTTAAGCTAAGCAAGTACAGAGGCTGTATGTACGTTGAAAAATAATGAGAAAAAAAAAAGTTTACATTCTAAATGGATAATATTCAGACAAACGTTGGCAGGAAGAAAGGTAAAAATGTTTATGAACTGTGCCGTCTTTTTAAACTGGGTTTATTGTTGCAATATCAAAGATGCAAAGCAGCCCAAAATGGACTTTCCCACCAATATTGCCTGACAACCTGACCCCAGACGACAGGACACTACAGTAAACCGCTTACTGCCTGGACTTGGAGTAACTGGCTGCACAGGATGGGACAGAACATGGTGAGATGGAAATGGACTCAGATGACCAGTGGAGTTGGGAGAAACAATGTGAGGACTTGTAATAATTGACAGAAACCAAGAAAGCAGCTAACGAAACCACAACACTGGTAACCATAAGTTAAAACTCTTCTTTTTTTAATTTCCATCCATCCATCCATCCAACCATCCATCCATCCATCCATCCCCGTAACCACTTAATCCCAATTGGCACCACAGGGGGGACCGGAGCCTTTCCCAGGGACACCGTTTTTAACTTTCTAATGATAAAAGTATGCTACTTATTGTTAGATTATGACTGAGGAAACTTAAAAACTTGCCACAAAATTTGATAACCCCACTAACAATTTTTTACGTATGGAAACTTTCAAGGTATCCAGTTTGCCTAATATTCCCAGAATGTTATCCCACTACTACTACTACTACTACTACTACTACTACTACTAAGAACAATATTATAAAAGCAAATGAAGTGGCCGGTAAGGTAGAGGGTAACACTCTTGCCTTACACACCACAGATCATGGCTTCTAGGTTGGATGGTGTGTTTGCAGCTCACACACATGACACTTTTATAAAGTAATATTTTATCATAAAAAAGGATGTTCAGGTAAAAATGTCATCTTGATGATATTGACATGACCTTTGTAAACATGTAAAACATGGAAATAGCATTCCAATAACATTACGGAACGAACATTCTCTGTCAGCTTTGACAAGACTTTCGTATAGTGTTGGCTAAAGTTCTGGGAATGTTCCCTGTTAGATGGGAAGAAACAGAACTTCTGCAAGAAGGACTTCAAGAATTCTGCATCACTGCTGCATAATAAGATAAACAAATAAGAAAAAAAAACATGTCTCTCACGCAAGTGAAACACTAAGTTTCACAACAAACTTCTTATGTCAGCATAAGGAAAGATCATATTAACTGGAAAGCTTGTCACTTTATGATTTTATTTATTGAGTAAGGACTCCATATTTATTATTTTGCACAGTACTGCAGCAATCAGTAAATGGAACATTAAACTTTCTGTAGTAGTTTTGTTACATAGTTTTGTACCTAGTGACATGGTTACACCGATACTTAGAAATGGGCTTATCAATAACTATAGCCATACCAATAAGAAATTAATAAATTGCACTCATTATTGACAATGGTGAAACTGAAATGACAGTTAAGTCATGTAAAAATGATTTTAAAATGATTTAGAACTTAAATAGAAGTACAGACACTGTCCCAGTGTCCTTCACACGCCTGTGCTTTTACTATGTTTCATATTGAAATATTAGTCAATATGTGCTGTGCTGGTCTCTCACCATTGCTCAGACCCAGCCTCTGTCCAGATGGTGTGTTAATGCTGCAGTAAATACCAGGGTGTTTCCTTGCTTAATGGGAAGAATGTTTTCTTGGAGCTGTAACCTTGCTTGAATCCTTCAGAAAATGACAGAAGAAGAGATAAAAGTGAATGTGCATTGCTCTATGGTTATGCCAAAGAAGGAAAATACTTGCCTTTTGAGACGCAGAATATGTGCACACACATCAAACTTTGATTGGTTTTTATGTTAGCTGTAATGAAATTTTCCAATAAAAAAGTCTACCCAGAAGGCAATTTGATTTTTTTTTCTCCCATGAACACGCACATATGTATATGTAGCTTTCTATTGCTTCAGGTATTTGAGGAATTTAATTTTTAAAAGCATCATATTGAGAGAAGGAGGTTTTGTATTTTATAATTCATTGTAGTGGGAAATGTCACAGAGTAATGAAAGGGTTGGTTGGTTTTAGTGGCCAAAGTCTTTTTCTGTCACTGCATGGATAGGCTGACTGTTCATGATGTGCACAGAATTCCAACTGTTTTCCTCCAGTGTGCTCTTCATATTCATTTGAAGGGCATTGCTATATTCTAAAAGGTCAAAGAACTGTGTTTACACAAGCATAATTCCTCTGAGATAGCCTAGTCCACACAATCAATTTACTTGCAGTCACTAGTTACAACATATCAATATCAGCATATGACATTATTTTCCCTGAAGCCCAGAACTTCAGTAGATACACTACAGTTCAGCAGTCAAACAAAGGCCCGCAAAAAGTTTTTTTGCCAACTGGAATCTTATTTTGGGTGTTGTAAATATGAGTATTTGTGCATAACAAGCATTGGGTGGTATTTTTTTTACTTTTTTCTTATGCACAGTATACTATAGCATCTAACATGGTAGTTTTGGAATTAAACCTTACAGGTTCCGGTGTTACACAAGACTTACTCTAGTACTGTTGATTTACATATAATTCTTCATTTAGTAACTATCCAGCTATTTATATCTGGAAAAGTCGAACTATAAATCATTTAAATTGCCTTAGAATATAACATTTTAACGACAAACTGAGTAATTTATTTGACTGCAGAGTACGATCAGTGAAACTATACCACAGCAGGAAAATACACCAATACACGACAAGGCCTCAGTTAGCCAGAGCAACATTTGTACACTTTGAGGGCTGGACAGAGCATTTCGGAGGCCATTCCGCTCAACTGAGATCTTTAATGTTTCCTCAAGGCAAACACTGTCTTCCAGGGCTCAGCATTATGACATCCTCTGGCAGTCATGATCTGATAATTACCAGGAGAACCATGCTGCTGCGTTCTCGTTTTGGAGCTCCCCAGGAAGAATATTTTCTCCAATTATTGGAGAGATGGAGTGTGATCAGAGGGGACAATCTATTATGTGCAGATGAGCTGCCCCCTCCTCCCATTCTGATGTCTCTGGTTCCTTGCCCCACTTTAACGGTGTCCCCACCTTTCATCTCCTCACGGCATTTTTCCCGTGACACCGACTGTAAGATGACATCACTCACCTCTTCCCAAAACAATACCAAGAGAACCGCTGCCACAAGATGATTACAGTGCTCATTTCAATGCCTGTGCTGGAGATCATCATGACAGCGTAATAATAGGACACTGCACACCGCACTTATTATTAGAAACTAAAACTTCCAGGTAATGGATTCGTAGATATTTTCAATGTTTTATCATCACAATTCTGCCTCATATAGACAGCATATAGTTTTGGTATCAAATCCCAGCTTTGTCTTATCAAGCTACTGAAACGTTTGGCTTTTTGCATGTAAAAAAAAAATGTGCACCTGCCTTTTCCCCCCTGTGTTTCTTCTTTTGTCTGTAATAGACCAATATCACTTAACACAAACTTAATCAACGACTTATTTGATTGGTATATTTGTCCAGTAGCAACTACATAAATATCTATACATACACTATATGGCCAAAAGTATTTGGATTCCAGCCTATAATAGCCTTTACTATTCTGGAACCATTGCTAATTAGGTTTGCTGACATTGATATTGAGTAATCAGGTCCCTTTCTGTGTTGGTGTCACCTGCCACCTTACAACTGAACTTGCTCCCAGACATTCCCACTTCTGGCTGACCAGGACAGCTGTAGCAGGAATGCAATTTGCCGAAGTGACTTATTAAAAAGACGGCATCCTAAGACGGTGCCAATTCGAAAGCCACTAAACTCTTCCGTACGAATATCCAGAGTACTTTGTTTGAGCTTTTGTTGCCGGAGATTGCATGTCTGTGTGTTTAACTGTATATATGTGTAGCTTATATCCAGTTACTCGAATTTATTGACGTCTACATACTTTTGGCCATATAGTATACGATCCCAGCATACTTTTAAATTGTAACAGCTAAAAATTATGAATAAGTATTGAGAGGATTCAAGTCCTTACATGTTCTTTTTTATATACATTTTATAAGTAGCTGGAACTCTAGTGGCAAAAATAATAAATATAGTTACCTTGTCTATTGTTGATGTTTTGGTTTGTTGTTTCTAACTGGCTGAACTGACCTACAGCAGACCATGCCAGGAAAATGCACCCCACAATGATGTGTGCAGCAGGAATACGCACATAAGCAAGCATAAGGTCAGAATCTTGGCCCAGGAAGATGGTATTTATTTTAAAAGGTCTAGACATGCATGGAGGGGAAAAAGGGAAGTTCAGGCCAGAAGTTAGCCCTGGCTAGGGTACGACCTTTTCCATGCCTGTGTTGTATTGCTATGACTGAGCTAGGGACAGAAACCACACAATTTTTACTGTTGTTTGAGCCTTCCCTAATGAGAGCCAGCTGGGGTAATTAGTCGGTGCCACACATAGAGGATTAAGGTTTTTGACAGCTGGTCCAAATGAAAGGTGCTTAAGAAAGGTGGTTGGCTACTGGGATGCTGACCAGGAGTAATGACCTACTGTCTTTTGGCTGGAGTGGTGATAGAGAATGAAGTATTGGCTGGAAAAGTAGCACTGGAGTTCCATGATGGCCCACTTGATGATCAGGTTCCCTTTCCACCACAGCACTCTGGGTCTCTGTTGTGGTCAGCTTTCTGTACAGGTAATGCACCAAGGATTCCTTCCCACAGAAACCCTGGGGCAGCAAAGCTTTGAGGCCTGTGTTGAATGTGTCAATCTGCATAATAAATTCTAAGTCAGGAGACATCTTTTAATGTCTGGAAGGCGCTTTTGATTGCAGCGATCCATAAGCACTTCTTGGGAGCCACTTGGCCAGATCTTAGTGGAGAACAGGAAGGTATTAAGAATAAAATCGAGTCTGTTTCTGACCCAGGCCAGTCCCAGGTGACAATTTTATCCCAGCTGCCTACAAGTCATCCAGTACCTTCCAGAACCCTTGGGATTTGCCCAGTCTTCCGAGTGGATGACTATATCACCTAGGTAAGCAATGGCATAGGCCCAGTGCAGCCATAAGATTTCAACCATGATACAAGGGTACTGGAGAGAAGGGTCCGCCTGTTGCTCAAATCTCGGATGCAGGAGGAATGATGCAGATTCCATAGCGGATCACTAGACCTGCTCTTCACCCACATAAGGATATTGGATGGCTGATGGGAGTTTCTCAAACCAGGTTACATGTTTTGTGTACTTGGGAAATCAGTCATTTCCCGTGGAAGGTCCTGTGAAGGATGCTTCAGAAGTATGGGGTACAGGGCCTGTTGCAGACTATCTGGTCCACGATTAAATGGAGCAAGAGTCTGGTTTGCGTTGCCAGCAGTAAGTCAGACTCATTCCTGGTGGATGCTGGACTCCGCCAGGGTTGTCACATATTCTGTTCTTAACCTTTATGGACAGAGTTTCTATGTGGAGCCAATGGAGTGAAGGGGGTACGGTTCAATGACCTCAGGATTTCGCATTTGCTTTGTGCACATGGTGTAGCCCTGTTGATGATGTTGGTATATAACCTGCAGCATGCACTAGGGTGATTTGCAGTGTAAACGGCCGGGATAAGGGTCAGCATCTTCAAATATGAGGCCATGGTTCTCGACCAGGAAACAGTGGATAGCGCTCTCCTGATGGGAGATGAATTACTGCCTCATGCAGAGGGCTTTAAGTATATAATGGTCTTCTTCACAAGTAAGGGAACGAGACAGCAAGAGATCCAGAGGTGGATCAGTGCAGTATAGGCAGTAATGTGGACTGCTCTGTTGTGAGAGAGCCGAGTCGGAAGGCTATTGATTTACCATTCAGTCTACATTCCTACCCTCACCAATATTCACGAGCTTTAGGTAGCGACCAAAGTAATGAGATCAAGTATACATGTGGCAGAAATGTGTTTCCTTAACGGGGTGTCTGGGCTCAGCCTTAGAGGGAGGATGAAGAGCCAAGAGACATTTAGGTGAAGCTAAAAGAAGAACCGCTGTCAGTTGAGATGGTCCAGGCATCTGTTTAGATAGCCTTCCTGAGCAGTTGTTTCAGACATGTCTAAATGGGAGGAGAGCCCAGGGCAGACCCTGGACATGCTGAAGAGGTTAGATTTCGTAGCTGACCTCTGGTGCCTCGGTACTCCTTTGGTGTAGCTAGAGGAGGTGGCTCATGAGAGTGAGGCCTGGGAAACCCTGTTCGGACTGCTGTCTCCATGACCTGACCCCAGATAAGCGACATATAATGGGTAGTTGGGTGGATGTTGTACCGTGGCTGGGGTTTCATACAACCTGTGTACTGCCAGTGGCCACTTGGAGTCCTGAACGCAGTACTTTCTACTACTGTCAGAGATACCTACCAATACTCTGGTGAGTACAAGGTGGAAAGGAACCAGGCCCTCCCCTAGTAACACATCTGTTCTTAGCATAGGATAGCTAATAAACAGATACACGGGTAACACTTTACTTGACGGGGCACAGATAATATAGTATTATGTTATATATTAATTAAGTCTCAGTTATATACTGATTTAATGTTATGTCACTATTCATTAATGATTAATTATTTTCACAAGCAGTTACTGTATTTATTGCTATATCTATTAAGTCTGTCAATCCTTGTGAAATGGACTACTGAAGGAAGATATATTATTATTACTATTATTATTATTATTAATAAAGTATTCTTTTATGAACTACTGAAGGAGCTACTAAGGAACAAATAATGAATGAGTGAAGTGAAATACTGATCTCATATGTGTTAATCATTAATGAATCATGATGCATCCTATCTCAGACTATTTGTTCACGGTATGTTAATAATTTACTATTTCAGTAATAACTAACTTATTGCTAAGCATTTGTGCCCCATCAAGTGAAGTGCATGGCCATACGTATTGGGACGCCTGGCCATTACAGCTACAGGAATTTCCTGACATCTCATATGCATCAATAAGGAGTTGGTCCCACCTTTGCAGAAATAACAGCTGCCGCCAATCTGGGGAGGCTTTCCGTAAGATTTTGAAGTGTGTTTGTGGGAATTTTTGCCCATTCATACAGAACAGCCCTTTGAGGTAGGCCTTGCATCACATTCTCCATTCTAGTTCATCACAAAGATGTTTTATGGCCCTTGCTTTGCGCAATGGGGCACAGTCGCGCTCTAACGGAAAAGGGCCTCTTCCCCAAACTGTTCCCACAAAGTTGGAAGTATAGAATTGTCCAAAATGTCCCGGTACGCTGAAACATTAAGAGTTCCGTTCACTGGAATTCAGGGGCCTGGCTCAACCACTGAAAAACAACCCCACACCATTATCCCTACTCCACTACATTTTTAAGTAGGTCAGAATACAACACCAGATTACTAAGAGGTGTGTCACAATACTCTTGTCCACACAATGTAGCTGATTCAGCTTCCTAAAGGCATAACAAAACTGAATGCTGCCGTCAAGGTTTGGGAACCATGACAAATGTACTATACCAGGGACTCCCAGCTGCAACATCCTCTGGATGACCTGTCTTCTGGCTTCGGGAACCTGGTAGGGCCTCATGATTACCCTGGGAGGGTTTTGAATGTGTCATGTCACATGTATCCTGCCAGATGTAGGAAAGAATTCATCCTAGACCAAACTGAAGAGCTATCTTGCCTCCTAACATTGCAGAGGATTTAGCTGGCTGGCTCTTGATTCCTATACCACCCCAGATGGTAGGTTCCGGCTCCAGGATACTCCATGTTGACATCGGGGAGATCAGCGCAATCCACTTTTTCAGGCGTTACCCCATACTTTCTACATCCTTATGTATCTCGCCTAGCTGACCTGATAGCTCACTGGTCTCACTCATTGACTCAGGGACCCTGCCAGATGACAAGGCATTTGCAGGTTTAGTTTTGCATAGCGATAAGCGCATGTTCACTTGGCTGGAATCCTTAGAGCTGGGTAGGTGAGATCTACAAATGTGGATAGGCATGCTGGGCCTCCTCTCAGTGCCCCTTCACCACAGGCATTTGCCCGTCTGAATTATTCTTGCATATCATGGGCATGTTTAATGATGAATCGATATTGAACTGGTTGGGACCTCCAGGTTTCCCGAAACCCTCAAGATCTTAGCACAAAGAGGAGCTCCAGAAGGCTAAAGCTTGGAGAAGGGGTCTCTCATATGGCGAACAGCATTCTCTATACGGTATTATCTGAAGCAGACGGTAGATGTGCAAGGATCCATGAAATCTGGTTTATAGGTATGTTGAAAGAATAATATATTGTCTTGTTTTTTTTTTTTTTTGCTATAATTCTACATTTACCAGCTTGGTGTGCAAAGTATACCATTCAGCGTAGGTCAAAGTTAGTCAGAGCCTGTACTGTGTCAATTTCAGCAGAGAATGAAAAAAAAAAAATCAGTCATTCGACTTATTTATTTTTTACACGTGGTTTGTGGCAGCAGTTTTGAACAGCTGGTGAGTTAGAAATTACCAGGAGGATTCAGACTAGCAGGAGTCAATGCATTTCAAGCTAATTCATCTTGCCACCGCACAGATTTTTATTATTTTTTTTTTAAAAAGACTCATGCTTTGGTACTGGGCCCACCGGAGACACAGGAACTAAGACTGGGAAGCTGCTCACTCATCGTGCTGCTGTGTGCCAAATGGTCGGCTGCAACTGACCTCGCCACAGGGTGTTCAGAAACTTGAGTCGCTGGAGGCCGTTCCAGGTTCTAGGACTGAAAGCTATCATTTGTGAGTAACTTACACCTAAACTGATACACACACACACCTGTGCCATCGAGAGATCTGGGTTTTAAAATGGATCTACTGTCGCGTCTTGCTTGAATCAAATCTACAAGTTCAACAGAACTGTGCACCAACAGATTGGCCCTGATGACAAGTGATTGAATTTAAAGTATATAGATACTTTTTCTCTTTTCTGGTTGTTCATGTGATGGATTCATCTGCTAATGTTAATGTCTAAATTGTTTTATTACGTGGAATACATGTAGCTGGGACAGGTAATATATGACCCTAATGGTTATACCTAGGTTTGATAGGGAGGTATAAATGGCTTATTAAATATCCACACGTTAGGCTTATATTTATCGGGCAAAATGTATTGTAATATTAATTATATGAGATGTTTAGTGGGTTGGCAAGAGAATAATTAAAATGAATATGAAATAGAAGGAAACTTATCCAGGTTGCCTACGCAATATATAACATTAAAAAAGAAAATCACCAGCAAGTTATAATAGTCTACCTGCATGCACACTGGGTAACTAGATTAATTATAAAAGAAACAAATTCATATACTGTACACATCACGTTTTTCCTGAAAACATGATGTCCGTGAAATAAAGCAGTGGGAAGCAAAACTCATTTTAATCAGCCTCAGTCCATATGAACAAATAGACCCAGTCCCTTCAAAAAAGAAGAGAATTCCAAGTTCCATTGTTCCAGTCCAAAAAAATGGTGAAATATGCTGACACCGCTACCAGATCTTGAGAGCAACAGGTTTAACAGAAGAATGTCCTTGCTCTCCCTCATGACTGCATGCGCGAGGGTCTCCAGGTTGCTTGACATCTCTCTTTTTTTCAGTCAAACTGCAGAAAAGAAAAAAAACTGACCAATCAATGGATTTCACAAAGATTTATAGATATATCCTTTACACGATGGTGTTTCTCTATGCTCGCTGCGCTCATCAACCCAACTAATCTGCCCTCTAAAGGTCAACCGTTAAAGCAGAGAAGGGAAGTACCCCATTTTACCAGGTTCCCACTGGTTACGAGGAGAATGAGAAAAGGTTCCTACTTAGATTTACTAAACTCTTATTGGCAATAATAAATAAATGAATACATAAGTCTACATTGTAAATAACATACATAAGTATTTTCTATTTGGATTCATACTTATAATCTAATTATGTATTTTGATATCTGGTTATGTATTTTATAATTACAATCTCAATTATGTATTTAACCTGGTTACATACACAGAATTGCAGGCTGTTTGGATTTGCTGTTGTAACTGAGAATAAGGCTAAGTGGTTTTTGAAGGCTGCAGCAGGGAAAATATTGGAGTCATATACAGTAACTTATGTTATATAGTACAGTATATAGTCCTATAACGTATAGTGTATATATATAGCATGCCCCACGTGCAAGTCTAAATAGCCATTGTTGTATTGTTAATGTTATTGTTCATTTCCTTATTGTCACGTGTGTGTTTGCCTGTGTCTTGTGTGTGCCCGGTTTGATCCTCACGTGTATAAATCTTCCAGCGTGTGTGTACCTGACAGTTCGGCGTCTGACATCCTTCTGTTTCCCATCTGTGTACTGTATTCGGCTCAGTGCTCATTGAGTATCTGTTTTAGTCCTATTAATTTGATATTACTATTAGCTCCAATTTGATATTACTATTTATCAAAAAAAGTAACCACCTATTTGTTTTACTCTATTAGTAACTGATGTGACTAAATGAGAATCACCACTTGAACAGTTCAAAAACTGCTTGTTCCTTAGGCTTATATGCATTTTCAAAGTAATCACTACTTGAAATGACTTTGAACCAATACGATTTTTGTAGAAACCTAAGTACTTTTTATCCATCTATTCACGATATATACCAATCTTGCTGACTCAGCAAAGCAGTCAGGATTGTCAGGAATCCGTCACATCCAGCCTACAGACTATTCAACATACTACCATACAGTAAACACTACCGCAGTATGGGATGAGCAAAAGCTACTTTCTATAGGCCATTAGACTTCTAAACTCACTTTAATAAATGCACTGCATACTCTGTTGTGAACAATGAACTACATATAATGAACATTTCCATAACACACACTAAAACATGTTTTCATATTTACTATACTCTGCTGCTACTACTTCTTTACTTATTAGTAATCTGCACTTACACTCTGTGCCATAATATGGCAACTGTGAGACACTGCAATATTTGACTTGGTGCAATATTTAACTATGCAATCTTTTGACTTGGTGCAAATTTTTACTTTGAGCACCATTTACTCTGCGTGAAATTTACCTCTATGCTGAATAGTAGTCTCTGTGTAGTTCTGTAATGTATTGTGTGTAGCCTATAGTATTTTTGTTTCTTTGGTACATTGAGCCAGGTGTGGTCCGAATGACAAAGTTTACATTGACTTTGATTTGACTTTGAAGTCTTTGAGGCTGGAAGGCCTCCTTATTACCCAGATCTTTAGCTCCCTCTACAGATTCTCTATTGGATTCAAGTCAGGACTCTGTGTGGACCACTGCAGTACATAAACATTATTGTGAGCTAATCATTTCTTGACTACTTCTGTTTTGGATCATTTTCAAGTTGGAATGTCCAATGCTTCTCTGCAGACCTTCTGTTTTTTTTTTTTGAGAATATCGATGTCCGTTTTCATGGTGCCATTTACTTTGATTTGATTGCCTGGCTCATTGGCCGAAAAACACCAGCAAGGCATTATGCTCCCTCCACAATGCTTGACTATGGGGTCGGTGTCCTTGGGGTTTTTACACCAAGTGAAAGCCACATCGTTGTGGCCAAACAGTTCCATTTCATCTGATCACAAAATAGAAGACCAGAAGTCTCGTTCTTTGGCCAGTCGAGTTTTTTGCAAAGGCCAAGCGTGCTTTCGTGCGCCTTTTTTGGAGAAGTGGCGTCATACTTGGTCTGCATGCGTGGATCCCAGCAGTATGCTGTATCTATCAGGCTGTCTGCCTTGAGATGTTAGGACCAGCATAGCCCAGATTCATCAGGATGGCCTTGGTGGAGATCCTTCGATTCTTACTCACCACTCGCACCATCAGCCTTGCCTGCGCAGGGGGTCACTTTTCTCCTAAAAGAAAAATACTTCCACACCGTTTGAGATATTCCACAGTGTAGAACTTCTTTTATTTTATAGGAATACTTTGTACTGTGGCCCTTGGAAGTTGAAGACATTTTGTTATGACCTTATTTCCCTTTCCTGAGTTGTGAGCAGCCGCAAAACGCTGCCGCAGATCCTCACTGAGCTTTCATTGTAGCCATGACTTGCCACAGATCAACTGCAAAGAGCTGCTGTTTTGAACTTGTTAATTGAAAACAGCTGTTCACAATTAATCAGGGTAATTAAAATGTCCTAGGACATTGTGGACTATTTGCAATCAGTATGAATAATTTCAGACATGCCATTTTCTCTAAAATATTAATAATACATAGAAATGATTATTTTTTTCATTAATATCTCTAGCACATTGTTGTATTATATCTTGACTCATGTCTCTGTCCTTTCCAGTCAGACAAGGCATGTTGATTAAACAACAAATTACTTTAAATCTAAATCTGTCAGGAGTATGAATAATTTTGCCCTCATAGGTTTTTACCCGCAAAAGTCCAGTCTCAACGTCAGCAGCGAAGAAACTACTCTGGGATGCTGGCCTTCTAGGCAGAATTGCACAGAAAAAGCCATATCTCAGCATGGCCAAAAAAATAGAAAAGACTGAGATGGGCAAATGAACACAGACACTGGACAGAGGGGAAAAAAAAGTACTATGAATAGACAAATCTAAGCTTGAGGTGCCCGGATCACATGGAGACACAGATCAAGTTTTCTGGATGAGTGCTTGACAACATCTGCCAAGCAGGGTGGAGACAATGAGATGGTCTGGGGCTGCTTTGGTCATGGTACAGTGGGAGATTTGTACAGGGTAAAGGGATCCTTAAGAAGGAAGGATG
>JAABNY020000119.1:26411393-26424914 GCA_015164015.2 Brevimyrus niger
TTCCCCCGGGGAAGTGCTTAGGGCATGTCCAACCGAATTAATGGTTCTTCTTGGTAGATGTTTTTTTCTACATTGACATAAAATTAAACACAAACTTCAGTTGACCTTGTTGATTGTCACACATTGTCACATTGTAAAATACAATCACAATTGGCTGCTTTAAATGCAGAAGGACGTCGGCTCTACCTTGAGCTCTTCCTGAATGTCTGAGCTTCTCACCATCTCTAAGGCTGAGCCCAGACATTCCGCACAGGAAACTCATTGCCATTGTTTGTATCCACACTCTAATTCTTTCAGTCGCTACCCGAAGCTCGTGAGGTGAGGGTAGGAACATGGATTGACCGGTAAATCAATAGCTTTGCCTTCCAGCTCAGCTCTCTCTTTACCACAACAGAATGGTACGTCTGGATAAATGCTGATGCTGCACCAGTCTGCCTGTCAATCTCCAACTCCCTTTCCCCCTCACTTGTGAACAAGACCCTGAGATAATTGAACTCTTCCGTTTGAGGCGGTAGCTCATCCCCAATCTAGAGGAGGCAATCCACCCTTCTTTAGTTCAGAACCATGACTTCAGTCAAATTTGTCCTGGTGTCCAGAAGCTACAAATCCAGACAATTGAATACTCTGTGAATGTCAGTATTTGTGTTCAATTGGATGGGAAACTAGGTTGTATTATATTATATCAATTATGAAATAGCAGAAATGTAATAAATTGCATTTTACAGATGCAAATTTTAGTAACATCTTTAAGTAATTTCTGAAGCTGCTGTTCATGTTGAAAAGTCACTGTTCATATATTTGTAAGTGAATGGAATACAAATATGCATTCAAGGTAAATATTTCTATACTATCAAGGTCATGCAACATAATGGTTTTATCTTAGCATTACAGAGCTTTGATAACAAATCACCATTATTTTCAAATACTGTATATAACACTGAACACTTTAGAATCCCATGCATATTAGTTCCACATAATAAGTTTATATTACATATTTAATCAGATTCATAGACTGCTGATATTTGACAAAAATGGCCTCTAACAGAAAGGCTTGTAAAATGAGTCAAATAGAGTAAAATCAAAATTGATAAGCATTATCATGGACACCTATGTAATTATCATGGACACCTATGTAAGCCTTGGTGTGAATGCTTCAAACAGAATTTTTGAAGTAAATATTTTTATATTTACGATGAATTGTCAGTGTTTTTCTAGGATCATACCATTTCACATGTAAACTTAAATATACCAGACCATAAATTAAAAATCCGAAATTTTACGGTGAGTTACTACCCTTGGCATAAAACAGTTTAGCTCACCAAGGGTCCTTCCTGCACAATATGAACCTAAAATGGCTCCTTAAATGGTGGTTTCACCACTTTGACACTTCAGGAAGTTGACCTGACTATCATATCCTCCAGATTGATTAGAATATTCAGAACAGTGGTGTTCTGTTTATTTTATTATTTATATTATTTTAGTTTTAATGTATGGTTATGCCAGACTAATTGATAGGGTATTTTATTTAAAATTTCACATTTTTAAAGTAACTTTGACTATTTGATGCAAAGTTTTTACAATTACACCACTTTGCCATAATCCCCCAAATATTCTCTCAAAATGTATTACATTTTAGACCAGGTCCCCAAAACAGTTTACATTTTAAGTGTATTTTGTTAATGCTTTTAAATTTAACTAAACCATATGGACACAGCATCACGTCACTGGCCCGTTAAATGCCAAACCTTGTGTAAATTGTCTTAATGTAATCACTGAGGATGCCATCTTCTATTTTGTCTCAGTTTTATTTTCCAATAATAATGATAAAAAATAACAAATGATCCAAGGACAACTTTTTAACAAAGGATCCATTAACAACTTTTACTATCACCTAGGGCTGGGCGGTATATCGAATGTTTACGATATATCAATATGTTTTCAATATGAGACGATGGATGACACAGTGCCTTCAATATTGACAAACTTTAATTGTGTAAATGAGGGCTTGTTTCAACCCACTGTTCTAGGTCAGGGGTGAACAAGTAATACTGAGGGAGGTACGTTCTCCTATAGGTTGTGCCGTAAATTGCAAACAACACACAGACACTCAAAGATCACACACACAGAGCTTTAATACAGAATGAGATAGTCCTGTTAACACTTGATCTTGACAACTCTTTGCTATTGCTACCTAGTGTTGCTTGCATTGGTATTTTGGTACAGTTTGTTTCAAAACTTCTTCTGTTCCAGTTTGCAAGCAAAGATTTGAAAGCTTCCATCTTCAGCTTGACAGCTTATGTCACTGCTGGCGTCTATCAGACACCAACTGCTTCCTAGTCACAGCTCTTTCTAAGTACTGCAACTGATAATGCATTGGGAATGGTCCTTTCAATCTCAACGTCCCGGCCTTAGTCAGTATGTGGGAAAAGTTATTCTGAGGGTGTAAATTAAATTCAACTTGCACAAAAGATTCTGCCAGGCCATTCATTTTCTGCCACTTATTCAGGGCCAGGTTGTGGGAGCAGCAACCTAAGCAGAGATGCCCACACCCCCTTCCCCTAGCCACCCCCTTCAGCTCCTCTGGGTAATAGCAAGGCATTCCCGGATCAGACAAGAGAAATAATCTCTCCGGTGTGTCCTGGGTCTGCACTGGCGTCTCCTCCCAGTTGGGCTGGCCTGAAGCACCTCCCAAGGAGGCACCATAGGTGAGGGTAGGAATTTAGATTGCCCAGTAAATCAGCAGATTCGCCTTCTAGACCTGCCTTTACCACAACAGACTGGTGCAACATTCGCATAACTGATAACTGATGCCGTGATGATCTGCCTGTTAATCTCCCGCTCCCTTCTTCTCTCCCTTGTACACAAAGACCCTGAGATACTTCATCTCCATCATCTCAGGCAGGGCAAATCCACCCATTTCCGGCTGAGAACCATGACCTCAGATTTGGAACTGCTAATCCTCATCCAAGTCTGGTCACACTCAGCTGTAAGCCGCACCAGCACATGCTGAAGGTCACAGCCCAATAAAATCATCAGGACCACATCATTTGCAAAAATGAAAGACCCAATCCTGAGGTCACTGAACTGGACCCCCTCTGCCTCTTTGATATGGCTAAAAAAAAATTCTGTGAAGGTTATGAATAGAATTAGTGACAAAGGCTATCCCTGGAGTCCAACACCCCCTTGGAAATGTGAAACAGACTCTTGCTACAGTTATACAGGGTTATAATATTTATACACTGGATTCTACACAGTTATAACAATCCCCCTTGACAATGGAACCTGTAACTCCATTTCTGAAGCACCCCTACCGGACCCCCAGAGGAAAAGGCATACAACTGTGTCCCAAGACCTCAAAACATGTGTATACTGGTTGGCAAACTTCCATGAACCATAGAGTGTCCTTTTGAGGGGGACAGGCTGGTGCATTACTCCATATTGTTCATTCTAAATCCGAGGTGTGACCAATGGATGGATCCTTCATTGCAGAGACTTCCCCAGGGAGGCCAAGGAGTGTGATATCTCTGAACTTGGGCAACTGCCCAACAACATCAAGAGAAAAAGTAACTCAGGGCGAAATCTCATCCACCCCTGGAGCCTTACCACCAAAGGGGTTTTTGGGTAAAGCCCAAAAGAATCCCAAGAGTGGTCACTTTCCAGCCCCACATCCAAGGTCTCCAAGAAGCTTTGATGCTCTTAGCTGGTGTTCAGTACATAAGCCCAGGCAACAGTCAGAGCCCGTTCCCCAACTCGAAGTTGAAGGAAGGTGACCCTCTCATTCCCTGAGGTGAACTCCAACATACTGATACCAAACCAGGCGGCTATGAGTAAACCCACACCTGTCCTGCACCTCTCATCATGGGTAACTCCAAAGTGGATCAGGGTCTAGCTTTAGTCTGTGAACTCCCCCCCCCCCCAGGCCTGGCTCTGGCTGAGTCTCGTCTCAAATACTGCCAGGCATTCCCAGAGGCATCTGCTTGCTTTCTGGGCTCAGCTGCCCTCAATCCCAAGTATCGGGTTCAACAGATCACCAAGTGGTGTGTATTTGACACTTATGAGCATCTTTGTGTTTGAACATGGGTTTGTAATTGTGGGTGCATGGCTTCCACTGAAGACCAACAACAGATCACAGCTCAGGTATAGATCTATGAACACCTTTCCTTCAATTGCATGCCTCCAGTTATCTGTTTTTTTACCTGTGTTCAAAGTCACTTAGAACCACAGAGTCCACATATATGTTTAAGCATTTCAAACACTTTCCCTAAAAAAGCAGGCTACTCCCAGCTGCTGTTTTTCTCTCTGCGATTTTCAGTACTATAGAAGTAACCCTTTTCCAGCTCCACAGCCCCCAGCCTGGGAGATCTTTCAATATCTGTGAACGAAGGTACTGTGGCCAAACCATATTATGGGGGGGGAGATAAAAGTAACTCCAACTCAGCCCCCCCTGCACCAACCCAGGCTCCTTCCTCACCAGAGAGTGAAAAATCCATGTTCCCAAAGCCTCTGTCCATCACTAATGTCTGATCAATTTGGTACCTTGCTATGTACTTGCCCAAATGACACTGCACCTGGACCCATCTTCAACATTACGGGTCTTGGGTCCATTAGCTCCAAGTAGCTTTTTCAGGCCCATCAGGATACAAACCCTACCACTCTGTAGTTATAATCTGTGGAGGGCTGTTGCATTGTATGGCCTTTAATGACTAGGTAGAGTAACAAATTAAAGTCCAGGATGAATAAATATATGATTTAAAAGTGAGTTAAAACATTTTTAAAAAGAACAAAATATTACAATTGGACCTTTGACTGTAAGTATTCATTGTACAGTATGTAAGAAATGACTTATCATTCATCGAAATCAATCTATTCTTTCCAAGTCAATCTATTCTTTACCACACATTAAGTACTTTAAAACTAATTGTCATGTACAATTCTCTAAGCTTTAGTTTATTAGTTAAAGTGTTCTAATAACGGTTTTTACTGAGTGTGAATACTTGACGCAAGAATACTTGTTATTAAGCCATTATTCTACAACAAATTTATGAATTGCTTTTGTATAATCAGTATTGTATAATAATTTTATAGGCATCATAACAGTAATAATGGTGTTTCTTAGTGTTTATTAGTCCGTACATTCTGCAGTTTTTGTTGAGTGTAACAACATTAGGTGTCAACCAGTATTATTACCTATGGCTTGAGACAGTGGTAAATTTTGTTGTGTAGGTGTTTAATTGAAGTTCTTTTGGTATCAGATGTATTTAATAGTGGTTAGGCAGATTTAATGATAGATGTTTATCAATCAGCATCCACTCAATATCTCCCTGATGTTGCAGTGCATCTCGGCTCAAAATGTGACTCAAAGGGTTTTGTCCACCTACCACAGTCTCTGCTTTCTATCATAGTCATACACTCATCAACTCCTTTTCAACTTTTTTTCTGTATGTGTTTAATTTTTCTATTATTCAGAGTCCCTTTCTAGCAGACAGGACTCTTTAATGCTTTGCAGAGGAGTAACTGCCGCAGCCTCCCATGAGAAGGCTGCACACATCATGAAGGGGTTTTGACTCCCCAGAGGAGTCAAAACCGCTGGAGAGCCAGTGGAGTCAGTACTGCTGGGGACTAGAACTGGTGCGGTGCTGAGGCATCGTCCGCTGCATGGCAGCACTCAGGTCTTTATCTGAGACAGCTCTACCAGGTAGACGCATGGAACACTTTGTCTCACCGGCATGATGACCATCGTCCTCTGCTGTTGGGGGAGCTGAGTAAACTCCACATTTCAGTGGCAGCACTCTCTGAGGTATGCAGACCAGGGAGTGGTAAGACCTCTGTAGGTGGGTGCAGCTATCATTGGTCTGGTCACTCTGATGTCTGCCATAATCGATCTATAAAGCGGTCACTCTCCTGAATCTCTCGTAACATCCGGACGTGTCCCTCTAACACTGCAATCTTCTCTGTGGGCCTAGCAACTAGCTTACGCTTCTCACAGATAAATGTACCGCTAATGACATGAGAGTAGCGACTTCAGTGACCATAGTAAATTGTTTCCTTGGTGTCAGATCGTCCGACATCTCAGCAAATTTAAAAGTGCTGGTCAAAAAGTAAGCGTAAATATTCTCAGATTAATGATGTCCAATTCAGGCACGATTGAAACGATTGAGGCAAGATCACTGAAAGAAATTTCATAGAGGTTTGTATGGTGTGGGTTCTATAGATACAGTAAATGGCAGATGTTTTGGGGTAGGCCTTAGCCTTTTGGAGAGCGATGGTATTCACCCCTCAAGGGTTCGTGCCGATCTTCTGTCCAAAAGGACAGCTCAAAGTCTCGAGGCAAGTTGCTAATTAACTAGAACAAAGTTCAGGCTGCTTGTAAACCAGCACAACTGACCACCTGCTAGCCCCTTAGAGTTATCATCTAGGTTTCATGTTATTGGGACTGTGTTTGTTCCCTGCGCTTCTAATTCAGGAGGTCTATTACACCAGAGTGTATGTCATAATAACTTAAAAATTAAACCAAATCCATTATTAGGTAATAGCTGTAATGCAAGGCTAAAAC
This sequence comes from Brevimyrus niger, assembly GCA_015164015.2. Taxonomy (NCBI): domain Eukaryota; kingdom Metazoa; phylum Chordata; class Actinopteri; order Osteoglossiformes; family Mormyridae; genus Brevimyrus; species Brevimyrus niger. The sequence continues at coordinate 26,417,947 of JAABNY020000119.1, forward strand.
TTCGTCTTTTGAATGTAAGATGACTTGCTCCTAAGGCAATACTAATAAATGAAATGATTACTGATTTTAGTCTTGGTGCCTTATGCCTTACAGAGACCTGGCTTAAAACTAATGAATTCATGGCACTAAATGAATCGACACCAGCTAAATACATTTATAAGTATAACCCTTAACCAGATGGTGGTGGCATTGCTGCAATATTAGAGTCGAATCTAGTAGTGTCTGAGAAAAGTAGTATTTGCACATTTGAAATTCTAGTTCTTAGTTTTGCTGGCTCATCTCCTTGTAGTCTTTCAGCTCTAATCATCATTGCTATTGAGTATAGACCGCAAGGTCCCTACAGCAATTTTCTAAAGGAGTTTGCAGATTTTTTTAATAACCCTGGTGGTCACCACTGACAAAGCCGGGATTGTAGACAATTTTACTATTCAAATGGAGAATGACAATGATCCTTTCGTAACCATGTTTGCTGCTATTCTTGACTTTATAGGTGTATGTCAGAATATTGTCGGGCTTACTCGTGCCTGTAATCATACCCTGGATTAGACTCTTAGCCAAGGTGTCCTGGTGAACATGTATCTATTATCCATCAGAATCCTCCACTTTCAGATCATTACTTGTTAATGTCTGAAATACAATGTAGCCTCTCATCGGCTCCAGCTCCAAAGTACAGTATCAGACGTTCCATCGCCTCATTATCTACAACAACATTTCTTCCACAGTCCATCTGAAACCTCAAGTGAAAATGAACTTGAACAGGTTACTGTGAACATGAAGTAGCTTCTCAGCACTCTAGCTTATGTAGCCCCACTTAAGAAAGTAAAACATAGAGATAAGAAACCCCCTGCCCCCTAGTATTCTGATCATTTGCGTGAACTTAAACAAGTGTCATGCAAGCTAGAGTGCAAACGGCGCCCAACTGAACTAGAGGTTTTCAGATCAGCCTGGAAAGAGAGTCTCTCTAAGTAGGTAATTAGGCAAGCACTAATGACTGCTAGGTCCGTGTCTCCAGATTAATAGACGAGAACAACACCTTTGAAGCTTTGTTTCCTATAAAACAATCAGAACTGTTGAGCTTAATTTACTCCTGCAAATCTTCTACTAGCATTGTCGACCCAATTCCTATGAAACTCATCAAAGACCTTACACCACTGCTTAGCACTACTCTGTTAGAGGTGTTAAACTCATCTCTTAGGCTTGGATATCTTCCAAAACCTTTTAAAATAGCTGTTATTAGACCTGTTCAATAAGAAACCAAATCTTGACCCTAGCGATTTAGGAAGTTATTAAGTAGACCTATCTCAGATCTTGCTTTCATTTCAACAATGAATCTTCTAAGCTCACCAAAGTCAAATATGGTGTCCCACAGTGATCATTGCTGGGCCCGCTACTGTTCACTTTACAGTATGTCTGTATGCATATGTATATATGCTACCATTCAATAACATTATTATAAATCATGATGTTGGGTTTCATTGTCATGGTGATGATAGTTATATACTGTATATCTGTCAAACCAGATGATGCAAAGCTTTCTGGGTTAGAAGACTGTCCACTAGAATCTGGTGTTGGATGGAAAAAAATATGGCAATGTTAAACCCAGAAAAAACAGAAATACTGCTAGTAGGACTGAAGGCTACTTAAAATAAGTTTGACAACCTCAACTTTGGTGGTTTTCCTACTCAGCTTACCACAGTGGCAGAGGGATCTTGGTGTCCTGGTTGATTCAGACCTATGTTTCGATGCTTAGATAAGAAGTATTACTAGAACTATGTTCTACCATCTACGGAACATAGCCAAGCTTAGGAAGATGATCTCCTTTCATGATGCAGAAAAACGAATACATGCCTTTATACCGTCCAGGCTGGAGTATTATAATGTCCTTCTTTCTGGTTCCCCATTTGGATCCTCACATAAAATTCAACTAGTACAAAATGCAACAGCCAGAGTTCTTACAAACACTGCTCTTCACACCCCCTTGTACAATTGGAGCGCTGACGTTTCAGGGACTCACCATGCCTGTATTCCCACTTGCCTCTTCTCCCTGCTTATGCTACCATGCTCCTGGAGGTTACATATTGCACTCACCTGACTCTTTGCACTGACTCTAGTCTCCCCTACTTTGGCTAATTGCGCATTTTGTTTCTCCTCCCCCACCTGGGCTGTGCTGCCTGGAGACCCCTACCCTGCCGCCTGCAATGCCTCCTCTATCTGTGCCACCCTTCTCGCCTGTTCGCCCTCCTGCCAGTGGTGTCTCTTCTGGATGCCCTGCTGCTGTGCCACTGTTCACCCTGCCATCAGAAGCAGTGTATGCACCTGTTTGCCATCGCCCGCCTGCCCCCTGCTTTGAAACTCAAATCTTAAATTCTTTAGTGTGAATTCTGACTTTTGCCATCTTGCTCATTTGACTTTGACTTTCTTTGTTGGCCCTTGGAGGATGGACTCCCCCTTTGAGTCTGGTTCCTCCCAGTTGTTTCTTTGCCACTGTTGCCTCTGGCTTGTTCACTGGGAGCATTAGGCAGAGATAATGTAAAGTGCTTTGAGACAATGTAATGTTGTAAAAATGCACTATACAAATAAAATTGAATTGAATTTGCAACTTTGCTCAGTGATGGTGGGTCTCCACACGCTGACAATCCTCTGGTCATAGGTGACTTCAGTACAACCACTGGCACTGATAAGGCTGATGATGAGGCAACCCGGTCTCACAAATTTTCGTGCAGCCATCACGACATAAAATCTATTTAAACGTGCTGTGATCACGTTTTCAGCCTTTTTTACGTGCTGGGGCAACGTTTCCCCTCCCTATGTGTTTTAATGGGCAGTGCGTAACACCGCCACTATGAGCGCTAACTGGTGACTGAAGGACGGGAAAGTTATGCATCCCCATTATACTATTGTGTTTTTCGTGATCTGATAACGATTTTGATAATATGAGACCGTGCAAAACAGCTTCTGGTTTTTATTTCTGTTGCATGAATGTTTGTGGTACAGCAAAGGAATTTGAACACATCCTTGTGGGCAGACTCTGGAGGGTCTTACAGAACTGCTGGTTCTACAGAAGTGCTCAATTTGTGTATTCTGACCACAGACTTGTTGTTGCTACTCTGAAGATTCAGCTTAGGCCCACTAGGCTACTATCAACTAGGAGAATGAGGCTGGACCAGGCCAGACTCCAAGATTAGGCTGTTTCTAATGAGTTTGCATGAAGTTTGTGTGGGGAACTTGCAGACTTGGCTGCAACTTCTGATCCTAATGTGATGTGGGAGACCTTCCGTGATAAGACCCTGAAGGTTGCTGGGGGGTTGTTTTAGTGTTGCTGGTGTTTCCAGAAGGAGGTGTTTCATCTTGCAGAGGACTCTAGATGTTATTAAGAGGGGCTGGAGTGCAATGTTTCATGGCAAACCCAGTCAGTACTGGGAACTGAGAAGTATGGTTGTAAGGACATTGAGGGCAGATAAGGAGCCGTTTGTTAGAGGAATTTGTGAGCAAGTGACACATCATTTGTGGCCTAGCAACTCACATCCTACTTACCAGGAAATCTAAGGGTTACACACATTTAAAACTGCTCCTCAGAGAGTTGCAGTCAGGGCAGGTGATGGAATGGCCCTTCTGAATGACACTTCAGTTGTGACCTGCTGGGCTGGTGACTTTGAGCAGCTGTTTAATGCTGATCCTCTAGCTAGGACACCAGACATCTCTGGGTCCATAGTTCTTGAGTCTGATCCTCTGATTAGTTCTGAACCACCCGCTTCATTGAGATTGCATGGAGGCCACAGGGATCGATGGTATTAAGGATGATCTCCAAGCTGGTGGTAAGGCTGTCCTCCTGGCATTACAGACAATCTTTGCTTCCATTTAGAAGAAAGGCGTTATCCCAACTGACAGGAAAACAGGACTTGCTGTCCTTATCTGGAAAGGGAAGGGTGATTACACTGTAAGAAGTTCCTTGCTAGGGCCATCTGCAATAGCTTCTGTGAGCACTTGCTTACCTACCAATTATTAGCACAATCGTTTTTTATGCCCAAAGCGTCTATTATTAACTGCATCCTGGCACTGAGGGTCCCCATCAAGCACAAATGCATGGTTTCTCTGCAGCCTTCATGAATTTTCAGAAAGTGTTTGACTCTTGAGATCTTGCGGAATCCCCCTGAAATTGCTGGACGTCATGGTAAACCTGGCGTGGGCAGAATCTTTGCATTCTTCCCAGTGGGTTGAACAGTTTGTCAGGGGTGCGTTCTTGTGCCTACTCTGTTCAATGCTTGCATGGACTGGGTGTTAGGCAGGTCCATAGGGTCCAGTCGCTGTTGGTGAGGAAAGATTCAATGATCTTGACTTATGCTGGCAATGCGGTGATCTTTGTGGGGTCGATGGAGGCTCTGTTTGGGGATTTTGAGAGACTAAACAAGGAGTCTGAGAGTTTGGCTTTGTGAGTGTCCTAGATCAAAACTAAAATCCAGGCCATTAATGACCTCTTGGGCACAGCTGTCAGTAGTGTGTGTGTGTTTTTTTGTGGAGAGATTGTCAACCCATCTGGAGATTCACTTACCTCGGCAATGACATTCATGTCTCTGGTGACTCTTCCTATGAAGTCAGGAGACAGATGAGAAGAGCATGAGGTCGCTGGAAAGGGGTGTGTGGCACTCCAGATATCTTTATAAGAACTGCCCTAGGAACTGTTACCATTGCCTCTTTCTCTGTCTTCTTTAACATATCTCTCCTCCACACTCCTCCATATTCCTCATTCTTCTTTTATACCTCCTGCAGTATCTTATTCTCTCTCTCTCTCTCTCTCTCTCTCTCTCTCTCTCACTCTCTCGCTCAGTTCAGTTCAGTTCAGCTCATTTGGCAGAAAAATCAGGTAGTACCTATTGCCAAATGCCCCAAAAATAAAAAAAAGCACTGCAGAAAATCCATTGTTAAACTTTATTAAATAATATTAAGATCTTGTCAAGAAATCTATTAATAAAAAGAAAATAACAATGAATTTAAATGAATCTAGCATATGAGTGTGAATATAAAGTCTTCTTCACCTGGCAAAAAGAAATTCCTGCTCATATTTTAGAAGTAAGTAAGAAAGCAAGAGGCAAAAAGAACTGGCAGCAGCCTATCAATAAGAAGACTTCACTAATGTCAATGGCAGAAGCCCAGTCATTAAAAGAATTAGCCTTGCAGAGACCTATTGGCCTGCTGGATTTCACTAAAAGAGGAACAGACTAAGAGGTGATGGCATTCTCCAGATTCAGGAGATGGATGATTGCAGATCTTGTTCCCAAGTGTTGTTGGGAGATAGTCAGTGCATATTATTGCTAAGAGCATTAATCTCTTTCACTGATGTTCCTCTTGAAGAGTCACTGTTGCCCACACTATTAAGATTATTTCTGGTCCCATCAGAATATTTAGAGATCTAACTGTGGACTGCTGAAAGAGGCTATTGAACTGGAAGAAAAAGTGAAGTAAGCAATGAAACGTTAGGGCTTAAATATAAATTTCACAATCTTTACCATTCACAGAATGCGGTTAAGGATCATTTACATGTGACACGCCCCTATTTTGGTACTTCTCTGCTCAAAGGAGTGTATTCTCCCATAGTGCTTAGCTGCGCACTTTTCTGAAATAAGTGTATTCTCCCACTGGCTTAAGTCGGGGGTTTAAATGCCCTTAGGCGATATAGGCAGTTTGGGTATACAGTGAAATACAGTGATAGCAATTGCAGCAGTGTTAGCAAATGTTTTCTGGCATAACCCCCTTTTCTTGCTTGATGAATTAAATATAATTCTTGTACTGCTGTGCTGACAAGGGGCGTATGCACTTATGCATGTAACTTTTTAAGTGCTTTTTTCACGTAAGTGCTTGATGGGAAAATAGACCCCATAGTGCGTATTGAACCTAAATGCATCTAAACCACACACTTACAAGTCGATGGGAGAATACGCTTAAGTGAAGAAAGCGTGCGGGCACATGATTTTTTAACTTAAGTGCATTGGATAATAGACCTCTTAGCCCATTAAACAATTAGACATCACACTACAAGAATAAACAAAATACTTTGTGCTGACCCGAGAGGCAGATTTGTTTGGGGATTAAGGGTTAGGTTTAGGGTTAGGGTTACGTACTGTAGGTACACAGTCAGGCATCAGAGCAAAACGGGCAAACCAAGCAGGATGACCCTGCTGCTCTGATGAGGGCTGCTGAGGGACAGCGAGGACAGTGGTCCCACCTGGGTGGGTCTCCTCTGTAGACTGTGGATATAACTCTGTTCAGAGAATCAGCTTCTCACTCTGCCTCAGCTCCCTGCTCTCTCTTCACACAGGAATGGTAGGCATTGGCTGGTTCTCTTGATCAGATGCCGTCTGTCATCAGCATTCTTTCTGGGGTACTGCCAAGGCAATTAATCACCGGCGCTGTCCGGCAGAGTGGCACTGAAGAGAAAGTACTGGGGTGGTACCACTGTCAAGGTGGATAGGACATGGCACAGAAAGACAGGAGGTACAGTAAAGAAATATTCATAAAAATGTTTTTGTACTGTAGGTGCAGATCTGCGCAGTTATACTGCACATTAGCGAGATTGAGAGATAGCTACTTAAACATTCAATGTACAGCAACCCTCTAACTGTTATACCTAATAAAGTACTCTGTCCCAACCAAACAAATGGCACATTCTAGAGTATTAATCCCTATTGCAAAAATATAAGGAGAAAGGTCTCAGTTCAGGAGTCAGTCGTAAGATGCCATTACTATTGTGTAGGTAGTGAAATGCTAATGTACATGGAGTAGTCATTGATAGGCATGTTAGAAAAACAGAATAACTTGAGGGATAAATACATGAAATGAGAGTCATACTCATTCAAGGGTAATGGGAGGCCAATTAGGCTATGAGGGGGTCCAGTGGTCACAACTGTATTTGTCTAAACTCCATTATGATGTCATTACCAGGACATGTTACAGAGTCAACCCTTTTCTGTTAT
>JAABNY020000119.1:26429086-26440493 GCA_015164015.2 Brevimyrus niger
TTCTTTCGTTTCTTACAGTAAGGCCCTACATTAGGTAGGTTGCTGGCTCTTAAATTTGTATTAGATTCTTTTTTAATTTTCAAATCTGCCAGAACTGTTGATGCTTCTCTTAAGATGGCTTATTCTCCTTCCTCACGTTCCTGTTTTTCCTGTTGCTGTTCGCTCTTGTGTTTTTTCATGCCCTGGATCATAGGGTGTCTTTGGAATGGAAAAGTCATGGAGAATGATTTGGGAATGTCTTGCGAACAGTGGATATCCCTCGCTGGAGGCCTTATACTTTCCCCTAAGTTGTTTGCAGTCTCTGTTTCTCAGGAAGGGAAGTAGGGGGTGATGGCTGCTGGCTACGGAATGACAGCGAGTAGCGGGTGTTTATATAGTGGCTGTCAATGTTTGATAAGGCCTCCTGAGATGTGCGTTGATGAGTGCATGCGTCATCCTGGGCTTGAGCTGAAGTTCCTCAGCGATCTCATTCACCAGCCTTGTTTGCCAAGCAGGGATCTCAGCCAAAAATTCACATTCAATATAACATTCACTTTTTGTAGTTTGTTGTTTTACTGCCTTTTAAATAATCTTCTCACCAAATATTCACCCTGGAAGCCATCGACCGGGATAGAATGTCTCAAGGTAATTTAACAATGACGCGTTTGACAATAAAACTCAGCATTAAAATCTCTGCAGAGCAAATATGGCTTCTTTTTTTTTTTTTTTTGCAAGACATGAAGTGTCAGAGATCAGTCAATGACTGTTTAAAGGAGAAATTGTCCTCTTGGTAAGTGAACGTTCATGTCTTGCGTAGCCTCTGATGCTCCCGAAAGAAAGTTTCATGCTCTTGCTGACAGCATTTGAACTCCAAGTTAACATTAGTAAAGGACTGTTAACCTCAGGAAATAAATACCTGCGCTGCAGACATTACATTTCAGGAGACTGTTAATGTATGCAGTAGCTGGGCATCTTCTGTTTTAAAGAGAAAGTACTACAGTAGAGATGGGCGGTACATGCTAATAAAAAATAAAACTGACTTAAATAAATGGTATTTGTGGTCAGGGTCATGCAGAGGAAAATATCTGGCCATTTAACGACTGATCTCATAATACACGCATCACAGAAGAAGATACTGAGAAACCTTATACAGGGAGCCAGTATATTTCTACAATATCTTCATGCCTGCAGGGCCTACACATTCTAACCACATTCCCTTCTTTCCCCAGAGAGTATTGCAATAACAGGATGAAAATGTAGCTTCCTTACGCATCTCCCATCTCTCTGTTTCCCTTTCGCCTCCTTTATCTCTTTTTTCTAACAGGCAGCCGTATTTAATTTAAAAATAAAATGAAGATGTAGGACACAATTCTGCAATACGGCATCATCTTCAACAGTGTGTTTTATTTGAAAAGAAGCAATACTTCACAAAAGTGACGCCATGATGGGCCCTGGGGAAGATATTCCATGCAATAACAAATTAGACAATGAAATAAGACAACTCAATAATACCACAGACTAATTGCAAGAGCTGGGCAATACTCATTAATTCCCACAGTAGATTCTCAGGCTCAATTGATCATATCCTCCATTTATTTAAATAAATGTGAAATGAATTAGAGAAGTGGAATTAGCCAGGAATTGCTATACTCCTCACAGTAACTGTCCAAATGCAGAATTATGCTTAAGACTACAAATATGAGGCCATAATATGTAGATAAGAAAAAGAGCAAATGTCATATATTCATATGGCATAAAAAAAGCCCCGCGACCCTGACCAGGATGAGCTGATAGGAGAAGGATGGATGGATGGATGCATATATATATTATATTGCTATGAAATATTTTATGACTCACATGTATAGTGTCTTTCTCATCCTCTTATCAAGTCATGAACAGAGGAAAAGAGACCTCTTTTTCAGGTTAGTCCACTAATCTTTTCCTATTTTATGTGATGGATAGCACGTACAATGGTGTGTAAGATTTAGCATATATATCATCCATCCATCCATCCATCCATTCATCCAATCCTCATTTTTAAGTCTGCATTTTTTACAGTTGCTAATTTCATTAAAAGGCTATATATAACTGCATAAATATATTGATCCATACGGGCGGCACAGTGGTGCAGTGGCTAGCAGTGTTACCTCACACGTCTGAGACCAGGGTCCGAGTCTCTGCCAGGGTTCCATGTGTGTGGAGTCTGCATGTTCTCCCTGTGTCGTCATGAGGCTTCCTCCAGGCACTCTGGTTCCCCCCAGTCCCAAAACATGCCGAGGCTAATTGGAGTTAACAAAATGCACGAGTGTGCCCTGTGATGGGTTGGTGCCCCTGTGATGGGTTCTTCCCTCTCTTGCATCCATAGCCTCCAGAATAGGCTCCAGACCACCCGTGACCCTGAACAGGACAAGTGGTTTCAGAAGATGGACGGATATTTATCCATCAGGGAAAAAGATACATCGATACTATTTTTGCACTGATTGATCTATTTTGCAGTACATTGGTCATGCATATTTTGATTCGTAAAAACAACAATATATTGTATATACTTTATAAGAACCACTTGAGGATTATGTAGGTATATCCCATTTTATGCAATGTGATTTATTCAATTTGACAGGTTTCTTTTGGATGGGGATGAGAAGGATATGTTGTCCCATGCAAAGTCCCCTCACAGCTGCCAGTGGGGAAGACTTCAAAGGAGAAATAACATCTTCCTCACAACTAGTGCTTTTAATTTTTGCACTCATCCAAAAACTGTCAGTGCATCAAACCCACCACTTAAGGATTATTAATGTAAGCTGCCATGGCTTCAGTCAAATGGGCGACGTGACGCTTTCTGCAGCAGTGTCTATGACAGGGAACATGGAGGGGACGAACATGGGACATCGGGTCAAGTTTCGGTGAAGGTCATCATGGGAACATTTAGAGACACCCTACAAATATAGCAAATATAGAATATGTCCTTTACCTCATTTTAACTTGTAATTTCAGTTAACCACTGTATATATTGTGTTAAAATGTTTGCTGTTGTGAGGATCGCCTTGCTGCGTCTGTACAAAACCAGTACATTTTTAAGGTGGAATTTGAAATTAGGCTAAAAATGGAAATGGTTACAGTAAATCTAAAGCACTAGCGCAAGATACAAAAGAAAACACAAATAATTTTGTATTGAGGCTTGACTGATTTCTTAAAGAGGCATCAACTCAGGTAAATTTTACATATTTCAAGACAAAAAAAAAAAATCTATTCCAAGAAAAATAACCTGATACTGTCATTGGAGTTCAGCAATAAACAACTTAAATAGAAAAAAATAGGAGGCATTTTCTCTGCAGGTGTCTAATAGCAAACAATGTAGGGCAAATGAAGATGTATTCTGTGAATGGGAGGCCAACAGATTATGGCAAGGGTTCTGACATGAAGCGAGACAAGCAATTTGATGTTTGAAACAAAGAGGTTGATCCAAGGCAGAGACAAACCTTCCCCATGGGAGAGGTGCGCGTGTGTGGCAGAACCGGCTCTGACACATCAAAGGTGAAGGGAACCCTAAGGCAGGCCTCCCTAAGGCAGGCCTCCTTAAGCGGCAAGACAGAGGCAGATGGGCAACAACACATATACAGTATAAAATGAACACCCACTCTGGGAGTTTCTCATTCTAATTTCTTTTCTTTTTTCTTTTCTTTTTTTTTTACCTGATAGCATCAGTGGATTTTCACAAGGTACCCAATGACAGCATAATTATTTGTAATTAGGCCACGGTTTTCCTAGGTTATGCATGAGATAATTAAATTCATTCATTCTCAGGTCATTCATTATGTATTAACATTTCTCGTCAGACTCGTGAGCTTCTCCTGTGCGTGATTAACTACAAAATTCTGACAGCATTCCTGTTTTATCATACAAAATGTTTTATAGTGCTTTGAAGACACATATTTTATCTCACATTTTACTTGATTTATAATACCTATATAATATGCTGCTTAATCCATGTATTATCGACGTAAAGGTTCATGTGTGTTAATAGGCATTTTTTGAGACAAGATTTAAGATACAAAAGGCTATCCTTGTTACATAGATATCTCCCATATCAATTGTCTTTCATCCAAAAGAACTAAAACTGACAAACTGATTCGGTGCAGATACTTATTGAACATTACTTTTTGCTTGTTTTTGGTTTGCTTAAAGTGGTTACCTGCCTTGTAACCATGCAGCTGCATGTGTTACATTTAGTGGATGGAATCTGCAAGCGCCGCGAGCTTTGCAAATTCTTGGGGTCTGAAAGACTCAAATTGCATCATCTCATTAACCAGCCGGCTCCCTAATCCCCATTTCCCCGGACCACGCTTTTTTCCTGATAGCTGATTGAATGAGATTGTTTAGTTTTAATCACACTGCAGGCGACTTGCCGAGTCCACAAAGTTCAGTGGTGCAAACAGGGAAATTTAGTTGGGGAGAAATTGAATTTGGCTCCTTTTTGGGAGAAAAGAGTCTTCGGTACCAGCTCAAGTATAAGTGCACTTATGAATGCAGTGTCCTTTCTTTTGGACCTAGACACAAATTCCAGTGTACTGTGGCCTGTACTTGGCCTCTGGATCATCACTGTTGTTCAGAACATTTAGTACTTTAGAGTACTTTTACCTTTTTACTGCTTAACAAACAAACAAAAATACAGTTTATTATAATATAATATAGTGTAGTGGCGGTGTGATAGAATGCCGCTTGCATGGACAATGGGCTGTCTAAATCAGATAATTAGCTCTTAATCTTTCCATTAAGGATCTCCTTGTTTGATTGCTAAGCTTGAATTATAATAGTTTGCTGTTATTCATGAAGTTTCTGTCTTAAGGAAGGCAGGAAAATGCTTTATTTCTCTGTGATCTGACAAGACTCAAAGTACCCCAAAGACTCAAAGTACCCTAAAGACTCAAAATACCCAAAACCGGATTGCTTCACCTATACTGCCAGCTTTGTTGCCCATCAGTCCCTGAGTCCATTGGACATAAAGCCACAGAAAAAAAACAACTGCAGGGACTGCTGAAGGGATGGATGGTTCTGGAATGAGGCGTACAGATAAAAGACTCAAACATGGTTGATCGGTGGACCTAGAAAATGAGACAAGAAGAACAGGCAAAATAAAAATGGATGTATTAAAGTACCAAAACCCAAAACACGGAAATGAGACTCTGGTAGACAAGAGTGCAATGTAAACTTTCATACTACGAAAGGACCAAGAATGGGCTTAGTACATAGTGAGCTGGGCCCTGCCAGATCCAGCTAAACATCTGCAGGTCAACCCCACAATCTCAGAATGATGCAATACTGGAATATGAGTGTAACCCTTTCAAAAAGAGGTGTTTGTAAAAGGATCTTGTGATTTATAACACCTATGAACCAAAGACCATGCTGTTTAAAATATCAATATGTGAAACCTAAGTCAATGAGCCGGTTCCATTGTTATTTCCAGAAGAGGAAAACAAACGAATGCCTTGAATTTTCTTCAGTTGATCCTTTTCTGGTTTTCAACAGCATCACAAGTGATATTCATTGTCTCTTCACCGCTACATCAATAAAGACAGGGCCCAGTCTTACATCCTTCACCAGATCTAAGTCACGTTAAGTCTCCTCGTAATACCCTGATTCTTGTTTAGGAAACAGTGGTGCGTCTTAAGTATGCCGGGAGTTGTAGCCATCTGTCATCTCATACATTTTCCCAAGAAAGTGTAACCTTCTTCAGAATAGTTTGTCTGTACAGTACATGTATTTATCAAAATGCCAAGGTTAATCGGCTCCTTCACGTGAATGGAACTTGTCTTTTTATTTCTTTGTATGGAAACAGTTTTCACGGTATTTATTCCTGTTCCCATTGTGCTATGTATGCAGCATAATGACAGAGACTTCCCTGAGTGATGTGATTGTTACTATATACTGTCATTACCAGGTACATTTCTTCCATTACCTTTTGTTGCCTTGCAGAGACAATACATTACAAAACCAAAACTAAATTACATGTTTCTTCATTGCAAAGCAATTTAAATGACTGATATGAAATTGTATGATGTTCCTTCTCCTTGAGAAAAGAGAGACATTAGAACTGTGGCATTTTTAAAATGCACAAACACATTCAATACACTTGTAAAAGTAACAGCATAATGAAACCAAATTCATCCCAAATGATTCATCTTCTATATCGTTTTATTTCAATAAAGAATACTGATATGCTCAACAAGACAAAGATGTAATATGATTATATGTATATATTTATAATTGACTAAATAACAGACTGAACACACCCCTTCATTTATAAATAAACAAAAGAAGAGGTATGTTTGATCACAGATTGTGTAAGAGTACAAAGCTCATTAATGGAATTGTAAATGTAAAGATTCAAGCCTTGCATTTGTGACATGCATGAATGTAGTGGCATATCCAGCAGTAAATTAAATTACCATGACTCCATTCTGTACAATAATCAAGATAGACGGATAACCATCTAACATAACATAAAGTGACAAATGAGTATTAAAAACATAGCACCATGTTGTATAAAAAGTATAGAAAAGTTACAATAAAAGCTGCAAGAAAATATTTAAAGTACGGGTTGCAGTCATGGCTTATTTTGCAAAAAAGTTGGCATGCCGTGTAAAATGTAAAAATGTGCTATGATTTACGAATCATATTACGGAAAACAGGGACAACATGTGAGATGTTGAAACTGAGAAATTTCATTTTATGACGAATGTATGCTCAGTTTGAATTGATGCCACAAACATGTTCAAAAAAAAGTTGGGACGGAAGCAAAAAAAGACTGGAAAAGTTTTGTGACGCTGAAACAAAACACCGGGTTCAATATCTCACAGCTAATTCGGTTATTTGGCAACAGGTCAGTAAGATGATTGGCTATAAAAAGGGCCCCCCAGAGAGGCAGAGTCTCTGTGCAGCGAAGATGGGGAGAGATGCACCACTCTGACAAAGACTGCGTGGGCAAACATTGCAACTATTTAAGTCTCACATTTTACTTAAAATAAAGTGCCTTGTTTTGTTTTTTTCTCTGAGCTGCAACACGGATGGTCCCTGCCTCCTACCACCATGCCTAGCAACAACGGATTGAAGAAATGAACACCAGGGCTAATTAGCCTGCTCGGGACTTTGGGACATGCCCTGAGAAGCCGCTGGAGCCTGCAGCATCAGTGGGCAGTCAATCCTGAACAGTACACACATCTCTGTAGTGCTAACACAATTAGCAGTGTTAATGACAACACTGTTATCTTCAAACCATGCATAAAACTTGTTTAGAACGTTTACCAGGGAGGGACCTACTTTGTCCACAGTGTGGGTTCATTCTCTGAAATCCATGATCACTGCCACGTGTCTGATATCATGGATGTCTAGGTGAGTTTTCCCTTTCTCCTTGTACCTTTTCCTAGCGGTTTTCACCATTTGTCTGACAATATATGACACTGTTTTGTACAGAGTCCTGTCTCCAGTCTTGATTCCTTCATTACAGGCAGTGGCGCGTGCATTCAGTACTTCAGATTTACTGGGCTCCTTTGTTCTGTCCATGTGGAAAATAAATAGGGACTTAGCTGACTGTACAGTGTGATCAGAAAGCAGGGTGGTGAGCCATATGTAAGGGAAACAAAGGATGTTACAGCCCCTCATGTCATCCAGTTTGGCCATTTGTGAGCAGGATGCTGCATTTCTTTCCGTAAAACTTTCTCATCACTCTTTAATGCAGGATGCTTCCTCGCAACAAAAAAATACCCAAACAGATACCCAGTTACAAAGAAATGCTGTGAAAATTTCCTTCATTTGTTGTTTTGCTGATGACGATGGAAAATATTATCTGACCCCGACGCTGTATCTCATTCAGTCCAGTAGAAATTCTGTGTCTATAATGGTCAAAACATACGATGTACTGTACTGTGATTCTGTAAGCATGCATTCCCTGTCAATGGGGTGCCTCGTAATGCTTACATATTCTACAGCCAAATAGAAGAGAAAGACTTCACCTGATGATGAATTTTGCCAACAAGATTCACCCCCAAACCAGAGGAAAGCAACCGGACCCCGTAACTAAATCAAATAAGTGTTTCATGGTATGCATCATACTTCGACTAGTATCTTTGAGCAGGTTCTGTGAAGTCAACATAGAGCCTTTGATTAAACTGCCAACTCATACCTATTGACATTTTGGGTAAGTGATTCAGTTTATGCTTTGCACTGCATACTGGCACATGATGAAATAAAGGGGTTTTCTTCCAATGTTTCCCCAAATGATGATGTTTTTCCATCAGAGTACCATCACCATAGCAACTCTTCATCGTTTAGCATAATCAAGCTGTGCAGTCACTAAAAGCAAACATGTCTCAACAATCCTCCCTCTCTCAATACCCAAAATAACGGGCAGCTAGGTCCGTATTTTTATTCATGACCTGAAACATGATGTGAAACCTGGTGAGATATATTACAGAATATTATAAATTATCAATACTTGTTATTTTAAAGAGTTGGATAAATGATTAAGTTGTGGCGAAGTGGTTAGCACTGTCGCCTCACACCTCTAGGATCAGGGTTGGAGTCTCAGCCCTGGCTCCTTGTTTGTGGAGTTCAATTGTTATCCCTGTGTCGTCATTAGGTTTCCTCTGGGTTCTCTGGTTTCCCCCCACAGTCAAAACCAGGTGTACTAGAGTCTCCAAATCGTTTGTTGATGTGAATGGTGTGTCCTTTGATGGTTGGTGCCCCATCCTGGGTTTTTCTGTGCTTTGTGTCCGTAGCTTATGGGATGGGCTCCGGACACCCATGACCCTCAGTAAGACTCATAGGAAAGTAAATTGTTTGCAACCAAATTCTTATTGTTTGGTTTTCTGTTTGTCTTTTCCTTGCAATGGTAAGATTCATTTTTCATTTTTGCGTTATCAAATTAAAGCAATCTTAATACCAAAAAGACATCTGTAGGCTAAAATATTGGATGGTATACAGTGTTGTGTAACTTTTGAAATACACTTTGTTCACAAACAGCTTGATATTTTAAATTAAGTAACATCTGTAGATTCTATTTGTTATTTGACACAATCGTAGGGCTCTGATTGTTAAGTATTGTCTCCAGTGTTGAATCACTCTTGTAATAGACCCTTTTACAGCTGACATCATCAAAATCCGGTGCATACATTTTGGCAATGATAGCAGCATCTTGCCTCAGCCATCCGTATGAGTTCGCCAGGGGTGGTTCTAGGGGTGGACCAAGAGGAGGTTCCTTTCGTCACCTATGGCCAGTGAGAGCCAGTGAGACATACAGTATAAGGGGGAGCTGTAAGCAAGCATATATTTAGCTGGAAGCTACACATTGGGCTGAACGTGTATTTCTACAATGAATGAGCCTCTCGTTTTCGTTCTGAAGGAGAGACCCGAAGCAGTGAACGAGTTGGTGAGTGAGTGGATGAATGATAAGATGAGTTAGTGACAGACTATAATAAAGATAGTTTTGTTAAAATAACTAGTCCTCGCTAACAAAAAAATAGTCCTCACTAACACAACAGATCCAAATAATACAGTTGATTGTGGAAAAGAAAAACTGAATGCTCCATTAATTCTGAAAAGAGAAAAAGAAACATTCAACACAGAATAAACAATGAGAAATTTCAACAATAATAATCCACGGAGAATTAAGAAACAAGAGGAAGAATGCAGTGCCGTTTTATTAGTGATGATTAAAATAACTTATTCATCCAAAAATAACCTATTCATCTAACCCTATTCATCGTCTGTCTCAGACTCGAAATGCTGTTTTGTAGTGATGGCTCACTTAGCACTTTTGGTTCCCTTTTCAGAATAGTTTGGGCCCTATTTTGAGCAGAGAAACTCCATCTATGGGGTCAGAAAATAGAGCTAATTTTTCCAGAAGCATCATTTTTGTTTCACTGTTTTGCAAGTGTTTGACCCTTCTGATAACAGAGAATACTTTATAACCATGGTTAACCATCTGTTTTTTTTTTTCCTTCAATTTTAATTCAGGTGTAAAAATCAGCCTTTAAATTTAAAAGAAATAATGATTTGGCATTTATTGAAATGAGTATCGATATCTGCCTTTATTAATGAGTTTATCGTGATAACATTTCGGCCATATTGCCTAGCTCTACCCATCACCTAATAAAAGGGTAACTGGTATCGGCAACAAAATCTAAATCTGTATCTGTGATCTCATTTTTGCATGTACGGGTTTACGTAAAGCTTTAAAGGGTATAATGTAACACATTTTTGGGAAACAGAATTGCTGAAAAGATGACAAGTCCTGCTATTAACAGATGATACATTTCACATAATAGCTAAATTAAAGGGTTCACTAGTCAAAGAAGTTTAATTTTCCTATAAATGTATAGGTATATAGGTATATGTTCAAACCCTGCATGGGTTGAACGGAAAAACATTTCATCTGTATAAAGAGTAATGCAAACATACAGCCATCCACAGTCAGCTTTCATCCCATGCAGGCCTGTTAACTTTGTATAAAATGAAACAGATTTCAGCCATCATTTAGATACTGTACAAAACACCTACACATTTTCATGGTTGTGCTCTTGTGCTCTTGTTGTGCGGCAAACAGACTGCAGTGGACTTGGTCCAAGCTCAGCGTAGTTCTAATCATTTCCTTGCCTGCTGTATTGTTGTGGCGAGCTGTTCAATGGTACAAATCTTGAATAAGATCACTCTGTCTTTGTCATTAGCTCGTATCTGCCCCTCCACCCTGATGACCCAGGTTTTCTGCCCTCAATTCCCAACGTCCAAATACACCTAACTATCTCAGCAAGTGGTCGGCAATGCTTCCAGCTTAGGATGGCATAAAGGAGGCTTTTCATAACTCCGACTACCCACCAACCTGCATATTACTATTGCAGCTCACGCCCTTAAGTATTCCTTTTCCATGCAGTGCTCTATAGCTCAAGTTTTCGAACTGCATATTACCAAGGTCTAATACTCGCAGTTTCATTTATTTTTTTGTTTGTTAACATTTTCTATGAATGCCATGTCTATAAGGATCTATAAAGACACATGATAATGCAGTCTTATAGCATTATAAACACAGTTATAAATATTTATAAAAACACATAACATATAGCCATGTTTATTATGCATTACGAATGATTTATGAAGCTCTCATCTATAATCATAATCTATAATCTGTCAACCCTCTCCTTTTTTTCCAGGATTCTCCCATATTTTAGCCTTCTTCCTCACTGTCCTGTTTTAATATTTGCTTGACTCTTCCATATCATAAAACATTCACAATGGTAGGTTTACAAAACTGGACCAATCATTCTCTGTATGATGTATTCTTGCTACAATCCTCCAGCAGTAAAAGAGGGGGATGTGTGTACAACTAAAGTAAAGAGAGCTGGGGGGGGGGGGGGGGGGTGGGTGGGGGGGAGGGGTT
>JAABNY020000119.1:26470722-26483607 GCA_015164015.2 Brevimyrus niger
TACCCTGATTTGTAGTGACGTCATTTATACTGAAGTTCTTACTGCAATAGATGATTCAAAGTTGGTGTCCTAAACTTCCTGTAGAACGTGCAAAAGAAATTACCAGAATGATCAAGCAATTATTCTCAGAGTAGAAATAAAATAGGCCATGTTTATAATTATTTTTAGCATTCCCTTGAAGCTGACAATCCTGATGTCTTACTTGGTATAATAATCAGAAAGGGGAAAAAAGGGTAGGTAAAATGATTTCTGCCTTGTTAAACATTTAACATGCAATTACTTGAAACACTAACGATAATTAAGTTTCAGTTATAAAGAATTAACACCATTCAACACTACTAGTCCCAAACTACTGTTTTTAATAAATGAGGAAAAAAAGCAGCAATCAACTAATAAAGTACTTTTTTGTCATTGTATTTGTCGGGGTCGGTTCATTCTTTTCCTATGCTTACTTTGTGTTGTGGGTGTCACTGGTCTTCCCGTTCAGTTCCATAGTTCTCCGTATTCCCTGTGCTGCCACATAGTCTGCTGGAGGATAGCCTTAACAACACTGGTTAATGGCCCACACCATTGCCGGGGTTAAGGGCGGGGCATGTGCAGTGACAGGAAATCAGCTCTTCA
Source organism: Brevimyrus niger (assembly GCA_015164015.2). Taxonomy (NCBI): domain Eukaryota; kingdom Metazoa; phylum Chordata; class Actinopteri; order Osteoglossiformes; family Mormyridae; genus Brevimyrus; species Brevimyrus niger. The sequence continues at coordinate 26,471,344 of JAABNY020000119.1, forward strand.
CCTGTCCTGCACTATTTAAAGGCTCGCTCTCAAGATATTGTTGCCTAATGTGCTACACCGAGCAGTCTATTCACCTAGTCTTTCGTCTCTCCCGTGTTTTCTCCACTGTGCCTGTTTCTGCTCTGCCTGTTCCTCTCTTGTCTGTTCCTGCCCTGACCTATCCCTGCTCTTGTCTGTTTTTCCTGGTCCTACCTGTAAATACCCCTGCCTGCCCACCTAATCCTCCCTGGTCCTACCTCTAATTACCCCTGCCTGCCCACCCCATCTGGTATTCCTGTTCCTGGCCTCATGGATATCCGTCAGACAAACCGTCTCTGATCTCCTCTCTTGACTATGACTGTGGTTTTGCGATTTGGATTTGGTTGCCCAGTCCCCTAAAAGAAGCCAAAATAAAGGCTCCTGCAATTGGGTCCCTTGTCATTCCTGATACCACTCCATGACAGGCAGATTCATAAAATATTCTGCCAAAATTAAATTTTGGCGTTAAATGCTAACATTTATCATGATTTAAAAGATGGTTTTCATATTTTAATCCTCATTTAAACCCATTTAAACCCTTACTTTGATTTTTATATACTATATATTTTAGATATTTGTGAATTAAGTGATGATATCTTTCAGTAATTTACATTTAGATGCTCAGGGATGCATTTCCCAAAAGCTTTGTAATGCTAAGTAGCTTGTTATCTAGCACCCAAGATCTATCGTTAACTAGCGAGTATTTCTCAAATGCCTTTGTAACTAAAGTAGTTTGTAATCCTGCTCATAAAACTTTGAGTGCTCTGACCAACTCATTATTTTCTATGTTGTTCTTTATTTGATCCTTTGTCCGTTGACCTGTCACAGAGACACAGAGAATCAGCCAAAACCGCTGACAGAATGATGTAGATGCTGTTTTTTGGACAATGTTATAATGCTGCTGATATAAAACTGGTCAGTATTGCAATATAAACCTATAATGTAGACCATACATTGCCACAAAAAGAGCTTGAGTATGCCATTTGAGTACATAACAGGGTTGGGGACCATTCGCAACTGATTTGATTGACCGTGAAAATCAAATTCAGTTCACAAACTTAGTTGAAACCACAGTTCAGAATCACAGTTCAAGTTTGGATATAAGCAAGTTGAATTCAAAGGGAACTAATTTCACATAAACTGATATACTTTGTGTAGGTGCAGCTGTACCAATAGAGCTTAATATTTCAATATGAATTACACAGCACCTATAAACCGCATACACTGAATCCACCCCTACCCCTCCTCCACTGCCACACTCACACACACACACATGTAGGGCAAACATATCCATTCATTTCAATGGGAAAAATGCTAATGCTAACTATGACAACCTTAACCCCTACCCCGCCCTAACCATAACCATAAGTAACCTAATGAAATACAAGAGTTTTTGCATTTTTAGTTTTTTCATAGCAGTTATTGATCACGTTATGGGGACATTGTGTTCCTATAAGGATAGTTAAACCCGCTCTCTCTCTCTCTCTCTCTCTCTCTCTCACACACACACACACACACACACACACACGCACACATTCTGTGCATTTCACTGTTATTCAAAATGAAAAATGCCATGTTTGAAGAGTCACCTACAGAATAAATAATGTAACTGTCATTTTGCCTACCATGGTGGAAAAGGACTTATACATACAATCACAAAAGTAACCCTGTCACAATGCTGTCCCTCTGACAATGCAGCGACACTCACAGGAAGAGCTACTGCAGACTTCCTGCAAATGGTAATGGACACACACAGTTAAATATGCAGAAACAAATATATATCCATGGAAAAGGACTTAGAGGGCCGACATAAACTAGATGAATAGGCTAAAACAATAACATTAATTAAGAAATGATACATTTTTGCACCCTCATCATGCATTCATAGAACATTAATAAGCATAAGTACACCGTAACATCCTTTAACAGCTTTAATATACATTAATAGCATACATTACATGACTATACAAATATATCACCCCTGTGTCACTATGATTAGGACTGAAGTTCAAGATGGCTAGAATCCACAGGCAAAACCGGTTTATTTTGGAGAACATGGGGCAGACGACGACTAACACCAACAGACATCACAAAACTTCAATGGCAGATGTGACGCATATAAACTTAGACACTGACTAAATACATCAGACAGGCTGAACTGAGCAAGCAACAGGTGATCACAATCAGGAATTAACACGAGGTACAGTAATGAGGGGGGCGTGGCACACACGAGGATCAAACGAGCCGGACATGTTAGTTTGTTATTAATTATATTACAGCTGTTAAGGTATGCTAGGGTGTTAAGGTATACAAACATGATGTTTATGGATGGTTTATGAATACGTAATGAATACATTATGAAGGTGCACTGAACGTTTCATAATGCAATATAAACGCATTATGAAGGTGCAGTTAATGTAAAGCGTTACCAATTTCTATTTTACAGTCATGCAAATATAAAATTCACTTCACTGACTAGTATGTATATAAGGTCAATATATACATCTACTATCTTGAATGTAAATCTGTTAAGTAATTATGTTTGGCTAGATTAAATGACATTCCTGTGGTGTGTTTGCACTGAATTGCTTTGAATTAAAATGAATTCTTACAGACATTCCAATTCAACATCTTACAAGTTGATGGCCAATTCATTTAAATTTCCAATTCATGCATAGAATGGGACAAATCCTGACAACCCTGGTAGGCTATATACAAGTTGCCATTGCCAAATAGTGAGCTAACCAATCAAACTTGCTATGTGTTCAGTCACATCCTTTGAACTGGCAGAGAAATATGAATACAGAATTTATATACAAAATATATACAGAATTTGTGACAGTTTCATCCCGAAAGCCAAGTTGCTTGTCTGAATGCTATTTGGGGATTGGCCATGAACCCCTTGGACTGTCTCAGTAATGAACAATTCATAGAGAAATTCAGGCTGGCCTGAGGTGAAATAAGAAGCTTCCTTGGTCTGTTAAGAGATAAACTGAAGAGAGAAACACGGCGGAATTTTGCCCTCAGTGCACCGTGCTGGTTCTGATAGCTCTCTGCTTCTATGCCACTGGTGGATGCCTGCAGAGGGTCAATGTTGAGGGCACGTGCATCTACTGCACCAGACACGCAACTACATACAGTTTCCAGCAGGAGGGGTGCCTTGTACGACACTAAAATCGGTTTGCGTGCCATTGCAGGCATACATGTCATTGCTGGTGCCACGGATGGAATGCCCAACCCTATTCATACTCACCGCCTCTTGAATTCCATCTGCGCCTGTCGAAAAAAGGGTGCTTGGCACCAGGCCTAAACGTACAGGTGACAGGTGGCCTGGGAGTACACGTGGTGGTTATATCTGGTCCAGCTTTGGAGTGTATCAGATGGCAAAGGATGGTATGTTTATATGCCATAAGGCATCCTCTTGGAGAATACCTGCTGACTCCAGTGTTGAGTCCCTAAACCTTGTCATGGCAGAAGTATAATACCACACACTGCACAGGATGCTGTACAGGGCGCTTTGGGCATGTGGAAGATGTGATGATGTCTTTGGAAGTTCTTCTTGCGTGTAGCATAATTGCTGTAGGTATTTTATTAAAATATATTTTTGCTCACCTCCTCAATAAGCTGTTGTAAGGCTTCTTTTGATGAGTGCTGCTTCCTTTTCCTATTCCTGCTTGTCATTGATCTTTTTTAACAAGGCAGCAAAATCACATTTCGAGTCCATTCATGTATATTCAACAAATAGGTTAATATATTTTGATCTTAATTTTAGTCACTTTGGTGAGTTTTTAATGGTTTTGTAATGACTTAATTTTGTTTTTTACATTTGCATATGTGTGCTGTCTCAAATTTTTTTTTTACTTAAAGCTTGTTAGTCCTGAAATAACAAAAGGTTTTGGGAAACAGACCAGAATCTCACTCGTTCTTTATCTACGTCTTTTGTTGTCTTGTTCATTATTCACTAAGATTGATTGCTTTTGGGAAAAACACCCCAGATTGGCGTGATTTTAAGAACACATTTCAACATGACTTATTTCTTTATATGATAGTCAGGAGATACATAGCTAACAAGATCCTTATGAGCTGTCTTTGCTCAGACCTTAGCCCTTTAAGGCCTACACTTTATATTTGATCCAGTTCTTGATATATAGCACCTCTATACATCAAAAGTCTACCAATAAGTAACACACATTTTAGTGACAGTTATTGTTTGATTTATTGTGTAATGTGGAAACTTATTATACAAAGGTTTTACAGAATTACTGTCTTTCAAGCATTTTAATATACAACTGCAAAATTACATCTGATCAATAAATACCACAGTCGTTGGTATATACAATTAGTACACAGAGCTCAATATTTGTTTAATCAGACTAGGTTAAAATTTATTACCTTTTTCTAATAAAATGGTAGTCCATCTTGAACCTGAAACTTTTGGTCAATTTCTTTAAGAACATCTTTTTTTCTTGTGATTACTGACATAAAAATGTAAAATGTAATATCAAGTAAATTTGAACATCAAAAGATCCTTCTCATCTTTAAGGAACTCAAGCTCCCCTCTTTGATATATATCAAATGGCCAAACAAAGGATTTCCCTGGTAAAATGACTGAACGATGGCTTGAAGTGTAATCTGTTGTGAAGGAGACGTCGACATCCACTTGGAACATCTGCCATCTAAATATAATTCAAAACTACAAAGGATGCTGTTGGAACAACAGCAAAGTATTCCCTGGACAGCCGCATCATCCCCCCCTCCCCACCATCTAATCCTTACTCCTACCACTCCCTCCTACCTCTACAATTTCTAGAAGTATTGGACTACTGGATGGATCAATTGCAGAATGCAATTTGCAAAGGTGTAGATTTTGGTATGGATTGTAGGAGCATGTACCTACCATCATTGTAGGAGTACTGCGTGTGTGTGGTGGGGCAGGAGCTTCAGGGCTGATTTGATCCCTACCAGTGTTGAAATCAAATCTACAGCCTTACCAATCACACAATCTCTTTCCACCTATTTGGTGCAAAACTGTATTCCTCATGCAGTATGTCTTGAAATAGGCTGTATGTCTTAAAATACATAACTTTGGTGTGGAAGATCATACCCTGTATCTGAATATTTTTTTGGATACATTTAATTTGTAATAACAATGAAGCATTGGCATTGAACGCTACACGCACGCTGTCACGCATATTTTCATTTTAACTGGGGTTTGGATTGAGGGTCCCTTGAAATAATTTTGCTTTGGGCCCAGGAATTTTCCCAGCCCTCTGTGGAAGAAGGAGCTTGAAGTTGAGTGAATCAATGTCTTCGAAAAAGGACCTTTATAATGATTTTTGTATCTTAATTTTGAGCATAAATGAACATCAAACTTTGATCAAAAATTATCAAAGCTGATTTAGGCAAGTGCTTGCCTATGGGCTTCATTTGTTAGTAGAAGGTGGGTCAAAGCCAATCCAGGTAAAAGCTCCAAACAGAAATAGAATCTCCCCCCAAGGGCTGCTAATGAAGCTCGAGATTTTCATTTTTGCCGAAAACATTATCATTCCTCTGGCCTAGCACTAATAACAAATTGCAGGACTTGGAATAGCTTTTTTTTGGCTTTCAATTTGTCAGAGGGCATTGGGTTTCACTCTGGAGGGAAGCCACAATCCCCTCCAGTGTTGTAATTTGCTGTTAGCCGGTGGTTCAGTGTTAATCTGGGCCCACATTATATCCAGCGCAGCACCATGATATGTGCTGATTCGAACCGGGGTCAGACCGGTGGAGATTCATTGCGGAGCCCGGTCTGCTAAACCCCCACCCCCAGGCCCAGTGGAAAGTGGACGCAGATTGGCTGGTCCCTTCTTCTGACACTCCATCAGAGGGATTGTGCACTTTATCTTCCCTCCTGACTGAGAGAGATTTAATAACAGAAACCAGGGCTTGGTGGGCCACAGACAAGACACTTATTGGACTTTAAAGTGCTGGTGAACTAAGAAATTGAACAGTGATGATCATATTATTAAAGAAAAAACATATTACTATATTTTACAAGGAGCTTTTCTTCCACAAAATGAATGTTCTGGTTATACTTTAATAAAGCAGCTGCATATTCAATGACAAAACATTTATAATTTAGTATATGGCTTTTTCTTGAAGAAAGAAGCAAAACTTCTCAAATCCCCCCCGATTTATTTTAAAATTCACTGTTGTCCAGATTCAGTCCTTCAACTGGATCGTTGTTAATTGTACAACCCTCTGTTTGATTCAGATAGAGAGGTACCTTCACCATGGGACTGATAAGTGTACTGAATGGAGAGTTCATTTTAGGATTTTCTGTCATAGATGTTCAGTGTGGGACGTGGAACACCCTTTCCTGCTTTGATGTTTTAACTGGTGCATTTGCTAAATAAAAAAAATATATATTGATAGCCTACACCTGGGGGTCCTGATATTAACAGACCTGTGTGTCCTCCATGTGGGGCAGTTAGTTAATTCTTCAGGTGCAGTTCCGGAAGTCGTTCATCAGTACTCTTTCTATCTTTCTGTCCAGTGGTCAGGCTGCTCACCTGCTTGGGTTGCCAACCATTAGCGCAGCCAGTAGGAATCAACCTTACGATTACCTCCACCATCCCCTCCCTGCTCAAGTTGCCGTACTTACAAGAAGATAAGTGTCACACCTTAGCACTTCAGAGGAGCACAATATATCGTCCTATTATTAATGATCTAGTATTGTAATCCTACAAAATGCTTATGCGATAACTGGTACAATTAGAAATTCACTGTAATATATGTGGGAATGTAAGGAGGAACATGAAAAAACAGGTGAGCCAGTATCGCTTTCTAAATGTGGTGTGTGTCACTATTCTTTTGTTTGCGTTTCTCTCTTTGTTTCCCTCTCAGGCAGATGAATGCCATCTTCACCCTGACTTCCGCCATAAAGTGTTTTGTGATAGTCTAATTGTGGCTAATGGTTTGTGCAGCTAATTAAAGTGTATAAATTACAGCAATCAGTCAGACATGTCGGAACTTGCATCATCCTGTTCCTACATGCGAAGGGTGGACCCAGGGAGGGGGAAGGGGGGGGGCAAAAGAGGCTGTGAAAAATAAATAAATAAATAAACAAGAAATTAAGAGACCAATCAGAGTGAAAAATAATTAAGGGCATTATATATGCAAGCACATGCATAAAATGACCAGTAAAGCAGTATTTGCATTCTCCACACAGGAATTACACATGTTTTGGGACCAGGCTGCTGCCATCGCAGTCATTTTGTGGCTAAGATGAAAACTAACCCTAACCCTAGCCTTAAACCTAACCCTAACTCAAAAACTGTTCGACAGATCGTGCACTGTGCAGACGCGTTGCATTGGGTGATGAAACGGAACTGATTAAAATTTGGAACGAATCACCCCAAAACTGAAGCATCACTACAAAGTGATAGGAAAGCAAAGGGCAGTTTCAGACACTTTATCCCATTATGACAATAACTCAAAAAATATTTCACAAATCTATGTTAAACTTTACAGGCACATTATATAATATGGGTGACAAACTGGAAATGATCAGACTCAAGCATTGCAGCATCACATGATGATCAAAATCTGCTGTGCATGATGGATAATGCCTGAAACAGCCATCTCGACCCCCGACCCCCAAAGTAACCTGGTAACAGGCAAGTCCTCCCCCCACAGTAACCCAGTAACAGGTATGTCCTCCCCCCACCCCACAGATATCCAGTACTGATTTCCAGTTAAAGCTCTGCAAATTTTGTTAAATCACCAGTGTTGCTTGAACTGTATCACTTTTAATGTAATTCTTTAAATATAATTTTGTACAATTTTGCTATTAAGCCTTCATCACTCAACTAGAATTAATTACATTTATTTTAAAATACTTTAGATATATACTTTGTTGTTGCACTTGAATATCAACATTTTATTGTCTAATAAAGTGGTAAGTCTTTCATGTTTACTTTTGGGTATATAATTGGTAGATTTAAATGGAGGAACCCCAATTTTTATTGGGTTATTCAATTAATCAGTCATTACATTGGTAAACTCATAGAAACAATATGAGTTATTTTAGAATCAAAATAAAATAATAGCTAGATGCAGCCCTAGATTTCATATACACCGCACTGTGCCTGTGGTGTATGGGCTGATATTTGTGCCACTAGAAACTGAATTTTGTATATTTGAATCTGCAGTTATTCGCATTACAAAATTGAATCTGAATTAGATAGTTTGAATCTGAATTCCAGTAACTCGAAATAGCACTTATCCAACCTCGAAAAGTTCAGTTGAAAAATCCAACTTCAATGTAGCGTGACACACAACCGGGTCCTTGAGAAAAAGTAATCGACCGCAGATTCACAACGCGACTCATTTCCACGTTTACAGCACTTCTGCTGGTCGTGACCCAACCTGTCCTGTCCTGTTTTTTTGCCTTTTCCACACGGCTGAGTCATAGCGCAGGTGTAGGTGCCTCCCAGTGATTACTGGGATAATTGGCTCGCAGTTAAATGGGCTGGTTGGGCTTTATATAGGGGGTACAGGGCTTTTGACCTGGACCTCTCCCCTTCTCTTCCAGAAACCCATTCTTTTTGGCTTGTTATTACTGGGGCTTAACCTGGCCTTTAACCGACAAATATGCTTCCTTACATTTAGACATTTCCACTGATGACTGTTTTCTTTTATTTAATAAACAAGCTAGTTAAAGACTTTCTGTGTGTAGCCTCCCTTTTATGTTACCCAGTCAGGAGCCAGGTGGGAGTAATATTAGGGGGCTTAACTGGGATTAGGCTGACTGGAAATAATATGTGCTTATAAGGTTGTGTTGGTGAGTGGGTAATGGATTAAACTTATGCAGTAGTGCCAGCACATCTGTATATTGGGTTTGTTGTTTAGATAAAGTTTTCTGGAAGTGAGTGGTGAATTGAACTAGCTGGTAATTAGGGTTCCAGTTTGACTATGCTTACTTGATTGGGTTGAGTGGGAGTCTGGTGCTGTGGCTGAATTGTGAGGAATAGAGTAGAGTGATTTAATAACCAGAAGTGATTCCCTGCCCATGTTGTTGTTGGGCTGTCTTGGCTGACATGCCTCATCAACATCGTGTGGAGGCTAGGAGCAGGACTTTTGGACTGGCAGACTGAGTTGGTGGTCCCAGTCTTTAAGAAAGGAGACTGGAGGATGTGTTCCAACTTCAAGGGGATCACACTCCTCAACCTCCCCGGGAAGATCTATGCCGGGGCACAGGAGAGGAGGTTCCGTCCATTGGTCAAACCTTGGCTCCAGGAGGAACATACCAGGACCAGCTCTTCACCCTCGCAAGGATGCTGGAGGGTTCATGGCAATTTTCCCAACCAGTCCACTTGAAAAATGTGTTTTATCGTGTCCCTCAAGGGGTCCTGTGGGGGTGATTCAGGAGTATGGGGTACAGGGTCCATTTTTGTCAGCTGTCTCAATTTTGTTGATAAAAACTAAGATGAAAAATTCTCTTCAGTGACATTTATTTCTGTGTACCTTTTGTCGACTAACACTAGACTAAAACAAAAAATTAGATGAGTAAAATAGGAGAAAAACCAAGTTGCATTTTCATCAAAAGACTATGACTATACAGTAACTAAAATAAAATATACTGTCAAAATTAACACTGGCCATCAGATATATGTGTTTGTATATAATATGTTTCACAATATACATGTCTATCAAATGCATAAAGCCAAACAGAACTGAACTGAAGTCTGGAAAACTAAGTATTATGGAATGCACCCAATACTTGTGTAGCTTTGTAAAACTACACTGTATGTCATAATACATTTCTCTTTGTGACCTCTGGCACTTGCTTTTGTGGAATGTTTTTGTGACTTGACAAAAGTTTTATTCATTGCAGTTTTGAATCCCAAAACGGAGCACAATGCAGGTGATCATAAATGGAATGGAAGTTACAGGGGATAAGAAAAGCAGCAGCAAGGAGCTTAAGGAACAGCAGAATTTTAAGCTCTGTCAGGCAAATGCTCTTTATATCAGAATACACAACATGTTATACCGTCAACATGCACACACAAAGAAGTGCTATCTGTAATCCTAAAAATAAAGCCAAGTTTTCATCTCTGCATCAACTGGCCACGCTGTCTGTTTGAACTTGAACTATGTATTTTTTTCTTTAAAAATTCTGTTATGATGCTAGGATTTTGTTACGATCTCTCTTTCAAATCTTCCATAAGTGCCTATTGTGTATATATTGCATTGAGCCTGGAACCTACTCAAGGAAAAATATGAATAGAGAACAACCAGGATGGGATACAACGGAAGGCAGGAACACAGGGTGCTTAAGACCCCAGAGGGATGGGGAAGGTATAGCCCCCGCTATTTAACCCCCCCTCCCCAAAAAAAAAAAACACAAAAAAAAATAATAATAATAATAAGGCTTTGCATTTAAATTATTAAGCTGTCAACACTCCCCTACACCCTTGCACACACTCAGTCACATATGAAGACACCTTGCATAATGTATTTAATAGTTGTCATTTAATAATACTTCACATACATGTTTTTAGGGTTAGGCAGACAAGAAAACACAGTAAATGTGTGCTAGCATATGGCTCCTTGGGTTTGAATACTATGCCTGTCATTTGAAGGTTGCTGGTTCAAATCTTGATAGAGTACGATCTCCTCGTTGGGACCTAAACCCTGATGGCTCTAGCGACTGACTGACCCTGCATCCTCAAAAATAATATATTGTTCTGGATTTAAGCGTCTGCTACATGAGAACCATGTAACCAAACCAGCATCTGGGAATCAAACCCATAGTGCTGCGCATGCGTTTCACCGCCACCAGGAAACTGCTTCTTTATGTTTTACTTTTATAATTTTGTATATACTTTACCTTACTTCCAGTGGCAAGATGTGACAGAATTCAACAGAAATGGAAATTCTAGGAAATCATTTATAGCCAGTACCAGTCTCTGGAGAGGATATGACTGCATGCAGAGTTTCAGCTATGGGCCTCCAGTATCTCTTTATACAGTGTGTTCATTCCGTGAGGGGAAAATTTCATCATACTCCCTACACCCCATGTACACCGAGATACTTACTATGCCAAGGGTGATCTGTTTGTAAAACTCCTTTATTGTGAATTGTTTTAGCCAACTAATCACGAGTTCCTACGCAAAGAACAGCTGAAATATAACGTAGTTCAGTGTAATGGGGTGGTTCACACCCCTGGGGCTGGCTGTTTAAATCCTGCCTTTGCTCGGCGAGTGCAGCTGCCCCTGCGTAGCGTTGGGTTATTTTTACCCGCCTGAAAATTGTCCATACTGTGTATATGTGTGTTGTGAAGGACTGTCATATTGCTGGTGGTTACACTACTCTGCCTTGGACAGGCTGTAGGCCCATTGACAAGGATAAGTGGCCCGAAGATGAATGGAACACTATAATATTTCAGCAAAGAAAGTTTTCTGCAACCAAGATGACGAGTTAAATGCTAAATGCATGAAGATTCAAATTGAAGTTTGACGCATCCACAACGTATTAATTGCATATTAATGAAACATTTTCTCACTTCACCAGGACAGATTTAATACTGGATGTGCAGCTTGTGGCAAAAATATCCCCGTTTCTTATTATTCATGTTCCCACAGAAACAGATGCGGATGTAGCCAAGGCTCCGCAACATCACCACAGAACTAAAAAAGCCAAGGTGGTTTCTGTCCCATTGTACTGCAGTGAGGCCATTTCCCACAGGACTGTGGACTCCGGCGCGATTGTTACCCCAGGGGTGAACTGATAAATAGGCCCTGGCGGGACCTGCTGACCTCACCTCCTCCCCAGTGTGGTCCACCCCACACCCTCTGACCACAAATCCATTCTTCCCCACAGAATCCCTAAATGGGAGAAACATTGCCTGTTGTTAATTGAATACATGCACACATTCGTGTTTGGTCTCATTTGAATGGTCTCAGCTTAAAAGAGTATACAATAATAGGATATACAATAATAAGGATATACAAAGTTAGTGAAATCTTGCCTTATTGGAAGGCTCTGCCCTCTTGGAACACAAGAAACTTAATGAACCCGCCATTGTAATTCCAACTGTTTGTGTGGTGGTTTTGGACGTCCAATGACCTACTGGTATACATTCAGAAAGATGACGGTCACTATTGCGACAATAAAACCTGGATGCAAAACCAAGAAATCACTTGGTTTGGTATTTAAGGAGGGATCCACAAGATAGTGAGAGAGACATACAATACTTTGACT
>JAABNY020000119.1:26530008-26542983 GCA_015164015.2 Brevimyrus niger
TGGCACTGTATACTAAAGGTGGCATGGGGGATTGGTGGATGGCACTGTATACTAAAGGTGGTACGGAGGCTTGGTGGGTGGCACTGTACACTAAAGGTGGCATGGGGTATTGGTGGGTGGCACTGTATACTAAAGGTGGTACGAGGCTTGGTGGGTGGCACTGTATACTAAAGGTGGCATGGGGGATTGGTGGATGGCACTGTATACTAAAGGTGGTACGGAGGCTTGGTGGATGGCACTGTACACTAAAGGTGGCATGGGGGATTGGTGGATGGCACTGTATACTAAAGGTGGCATGGGGGATTGGTGGGTGGCACTGTACACTAAAGGTGGTACGGAGGCTCGGTGGGTGGCACTGTTCACTGAAGGTGGCATGGAGGTTTGGTGGATGGCACTGTTGTTATACATTTCCAGGGCTGGGGCCTTAAATCCTGCCCTACCTGTATGTACATATATGGAGTTTGTTTGTTATATTGTCTGTTTAACTAGTATTTACATGAGTTTATTAAGAATTATGAAATGATACTATGATATTGGAGATGTAAACAGAACCAGTTATAGACATATAAATATATTCAGGAAAGGTATTCCAGTAATTTAACTAGGTATTGGTTAGTTACTGGGCTCCCTAGGTTGTACAATATCTTCTGTAAAAGAAAAAACTATAAGGAGATGTTATAAATATTTCCCTGATAAAGCACAATAAACCAAAATTCTGGAAAATAAACCTCTGTGGCCTGATTGACCCAACACAGAGCTCTTTGCCAAACCAGATCTTAATAAACAGCAATAAAATGAGGCTTAACACTTAACTCTAGTGGCACTTAATGTCTTGGGGCTATTTTTTTTATCTCTTGTACAGGAGGCCTTTACTGTATAAAGAGAATCATGAAATTTTAATTATCAGGTTGTTTTAGAGAAAAAGGTACTACACATTAACAGTAAAGTAGGTATGAACTGAAGATTATATGTCCTCAAGCAGGACAATGACCCAAAACACAAAAGAATGACTAATCAGGAAACACTGGACTGTGTTAAATTGCCCAGCAATGTATCCTGATCTAAATTTGACTAAAGGTTTTGCTTTAGCATCAAGAAATGCTGGGACTACATCAGCATTGCCAAATATAGAGAATGTTTCCTTTTTAACTGTTTGGGTCATATTCAATTTTTCTGCAGTGAAAAAAAAAACTGATATATTAAAACATAATGTCTGTTTTTTTGTTGTAATCCATCCATTTATAACTTGACAAAAAAAAATAGATAGAAAAATGGTGGTTTTATACTATCTGGATTTTCATGAGCTTCAAATAGAAGATACAAGACTTTATTTAGACAAAAAAAAAAATATGTAGAAATGTATATATTCATCATATATATGTGGTCTGATATATGAGTTACGGACAGCTCTTTACCATGGACTCCATGTGCTCTGGTCTATATGCTCCTCTAGTCCCAATATTGTTTCAAGTCAATTTCCCATTTTGCCAGGAGCAGTGGAGAATAGGCCAGAAGTTGAAAAATGTGACATGGCCACGATTATTATTATTATTACCTGCAATGAAGAGAACTGTGCATTTGAAAGCCCTGAAAGATACATTCTTTATCACTGCGAGTTTAAAGACAAAAAGATAAAGAAATAAAATATAACAACCAAGAATATGAACTGTTCAAATTATTTACTTTAGTGTTCCTGCGCATCCTAGTTAATATACAGTTTTGTCATTGAATATTGTGGGGTACAGATTGGCCATAATGTCAACAAATGTTGAGGCAATTGATCGAAAGATGGTGATCACTACATCTGTACCATGCAGTTCTAATAACGCACACGCACGCACGCACGCACACAAACACACACACAGGTAATTATATCTTTGTGGGGACTCTCCATTAATTTCTATTGGGAAAACTCTAATCCAAAGATGACCGACCAGAACTCCTATCCAGCCCTAACCTTAACCAAAAGTAACCAAACAAAATACAATACATACTTTTGGCGTGTTTAGTTTTTTGATTGCATTCACAGATCTTTGTGGGGACCTAAAAAAAAAGGTCACCCGCAATGTAAAATTACAGGATTTATTACGTTGTGGGAAACATTAGAGCCCATTGCCCTAAGGTTGTAAAGGGGGTGATGCAGGTCTTCGTGAGTCACCGGCAGACCTCACTGAGCTCCTGTGCCTCGAAGTTTCTCCCCTGGTCACTGTGCACCTCCTCGGGGGCCCCAAACTGGCAGCAGAAACTCCTCAAGGAGCTTTGCCACTAGTAACATGTAGTGATGAAGCTGCACGGCTCTGCCCCTGCAGGTGGAGTCAGCCAGCTCCACACCTCCGCCATATCTTCCGATTCAGTGGCCACGCCTTCCCTGCTGATGATGTGCCTCGGGGAGTACGGTTTGTGCTGGAGGAGAGAAGACTTTTGGGGGCTGAACCGCGAGCCTGCCCACCAGATTGTGGAGAACACAAGTTTTGGAATTCGGTGGCGGTGAAAAGTCAGTGGCTTGTACCAGAAGATCACTGAGGTAGACAACGCACTGGATCTGGGGGACATGGGCTAGGACGCACTCCCGGAGCCTCTTGATGGTGGGCAGGCTATTGCACGGGCCGAATGGAATTGATTGGAAGTTCCACAGCCTGTGACCGATGGTGAACGTGGCCTTTGGGTGGGTTTCCGGGGCCAGTTTGACCTGCCAGTAGCTATTCTGGTGGTCCAGGGAGCTGAACCACTAGCTGAAACTGGAGTATGTGGAGAAAAGCTCTCATAACATGATAATTCCATACATTAACATTTACTGCACCTTCATAATACCTTTATAATGCATTCATAGATCATTCAGTACACCTTCATAATGCATTCATAGAGCATTTATAAGCAGCATGTACTGTAAATATAACATCCTAACATACCTTAAGAGCTTTAATATACATTAATAACAAACATTATATGAATAGATAATTATAATATACTGCCTGACCAAAAAAAAACACTTGAATTTAAATCAGCAGGTACTTAAAATCCAATGATAGCTTATTTATTAAAGCTTACTAACATTATGCAGCAATAAGGTGAAGTCAGTTGAATACCTGAATCTACTGAATGGCCAGGTTATCCCATCGATGGATTTTTTCTTACCTAAAGGCACAGGCATATTCCAGGATGATAATGCCAAGATTCAAGGGGCTTGAATTGTCAAGGAATGGTTTAGGGAGCGCAAGGAATCATTTTCACATGTGAATCGGGCAGCACAGAGTCTTGACCTTAACCCCACTGAAAGCCTTTGAGATGTGCTGAAGAAGACTGAGTGGTTCAGCTCGAATATCATCAGTACAAGATCTCGACGAGAAATAAACGCAAATCAGGATGAAGAAAAGTGCATAAGCACATGGAAACAATGCATTAAGGAATGTGCACCACAATCAAAGTTAAAGGCGGCCCAACAAAATATTAAACTGTGAGACTTTTTTTTTGGCCAGACAGTATAAGTTAAGTTTTATACACATAAAGCCAGGGAGATGAACCAAACTTGAGGTGAGAAACTGCAGCGCTGTCCATGGGGTCAGCATGCCGCCCATAACATGGCATGGTATGATCTGCAAGAAGATCATGGTATGATCTGCAAATGTCAAGGACCATCGCTTTGAAACAGAGTGCAGGGCACAAACTAAGGGTTGAATTTAAGGGTGACTATCAAAAGTCAAAAAGTGACCACATGAGGAAGAAGAGCAAGGGGGAATAAAGTAAGAAGAAAGGCTTTCAGTTTGTCAAGTATTGATTTGTCCAGTGAAATAAACTCTGAGTATTGACAGGACTGGAATCCAACTTTAAAGGGACTCCATAATTAAATTGGTCAATGCTAAGCTGTTTTTAATCAATCCCTGATAACAGTTAATTACAGTTCTTGCTGTAATTTATTTATTTTTTCAAAGAAAAATAGATAAAGACAGATCTACATGGATCTCACGCTAATTTGAGAAAAACATAAAGGCCTGAAATATAGCATGTGAGGGACAAGGTTTTAAAGCAAAAATGTGTTTACCCAAGAACTTTACGTTTAATTTGCACACAGCTTTCAGAGAGGAAAGCTCAGGATTTGACAAAAACTATTTGTGGTATTTTACCTTCACCTACGGAGGAAATGGTAGCATATAATATTCACTTAATATGAAAACTGGAGGCAACAAACATTTCACATGCATTTGTATTAAAATCCATCCATCCATATTACAACCATTTATCCCTCGCAGGTATCATGGAGCAAAGGCAGGAAAACACCCTAGATGAGATACAACTCTATAGCAAGATACACAAACTGTTTAATAACCACAAACACTGGGCACTTTACAGACAGAATCACTCCTGTAAGATGGATACGATGCATCTGTAAGAACATACAAATCACTCATACAGTGGACACATGCTTTTGGGGGGGGAGGGGGGGGGCATCAAACTCCCAGCCCCGGGAGTGTCAGACATCAGTGTCACCCCACAGTTTCATTACTTTGTGTAAGTGTTCTGCCGCTACAAACTCCCTGACATAAACAGCCCATTGAAAATGTTATACTATCAATTGCGGTTGAGACACTGTACAGCTTCATATTGTGCTGCAATATAATCTTTATTCATTATTAACTGTGCGCCTCGGTTCATTATATGCAGTGGTGCGTCTCCCCAAAACTAGCCAATGCCCAGCCTGCAGCACCATTAGCCGCTCCCAGCTTCGCCTGCTATCATCAATGCTTTTCCCACATACTCTGTGGGTGAATCCCACAGAGGTCTGATGTTCCAGTCGCACAAACTTTTGGCCCTCGGTGAGCCTTTGGACGGAAATGCGCAGCATTGCAGGACACCCGGCGCTGTACTAATGGATTTACTCAAGATCCCATAGACATTTATTACCACGTGTAATTGAACTTGATGATTATTGTTGTTGTGTAATGTGATTTTAATGTGCTGGAATGGTTATGTATATGGCCTAATGACTTGCCTCCAAGGGTAGGATGTGAAAATCAGATTCAGATATCCCATTTCCACTTGACATATAAATACAGAGGTTTAATTAAAGCTTTTGTTTAGCCGTCCTTTTTCCAAATAATTGTAAGTTGCCCTTACTAGCTGGCTAAGCAAAATGTTGGACTGTTCAACGACCGCCATCAGCGGCCTGTCCCAAAGTTTTCTCTAACATCACACTTTCACAAAATTCCCAATAGTCTGCAAAATTAAAACGATAAGTTAGGTCCATTGTTTTTTTGTTGTTTTTTTTTTAGGTGTATTCTGCATTAATTGAACATCGCCAAAAATTATGTGCGCAAATACATTTATAATTGTTTTTTTAAAAGCTATTAATTATTCATGCATTTTCCAACTGCTTATCCACTACAGAGACCACAGAGAGCCTACCCAGGCTGTATAAGGCACAATGTTGGTGAATTGCATCCTCTCCGGACAGTCCTAAGATGTGGAAGGCAGCCAGAGTAACAAGAGGAAACAGAAACAACATGGGGAGGTCATGCAGGCTCTACACGGACAGCGGGATGAGATGGGGGTGTCTCCCACTGAAATATCATGTATGAAGATTGTCTATTTCCAGCTTTTAATATGTGTAGGTTTCATTCTCAGTAACAACAAAAAAAATAAATAAACCAAGAATAATACCAACTTTCATTGTTAAAATGATGAAGAAGCGGGGATTCTCTATTTTAAGAGTCAGGGCAAGTTCGGCACGTGGTTGCTGGCCCCAAGTCCCAAGAGGGCTCTGGGTGTAGTGCCCTCAGGCAAAGTTCTTAACCCAAATTCTACCAGCAGTATATCTATCTCTATAAATGGGCTTGTTTCTTTGTAAAACTGTTCCGTAGCAGTGAAGTGCATGTCAGAGTTGACAGGAGAATAATAGTTTTGATTTCAAATTGTTTTAAATACCATGCGATATCTGTAGCGCCCTCTCTACATGTGACACACCATGAATAAATGCTGTATAGTGATGTACTGTGCCCAGGTAGCTCATTATCACTGTTACGCTGTCTTCTTTATGTATATGTACAAGACTGTTGGGCTTCCCATTACATATCCATTAAACCAAACTTTCATGAGCCTCCCCTGTCAAAATGTGTGTAAATTGGCTTCAGTGGGACCATCACTTATTATTATAGTTCAAATTATCGACCTTTTCTTTCTGCATGCAATCGTCTAACAAAAAGAAGACAAAGAAAGTAATTGTTCCAATTTGGTTTCTGAAGGATGCCATGGTTGGATCTGCTATAAACACACACACACACACACACACACACACACACACCCAATGATCCTAATTGTGTGCCACACCTACCTCATTACCTCCTGTTTTTACCTAATTGTAGTCACCTGTTGACGTTTAGTCTAGCTTGTCTTGTGTATTTAGTCAGTGTCTCTGTCAGTAGTCCCCAGATCCGTCATTGTAGTTCATACGCGTGAGTACCCTGCCTGTCTTTGTCAGAATAAACCCCTTTGTTACCCTTGCCTGAGGACTCCTGCCTTTCGGTTCTTGCTGCACTCACGCCGCTCATAACATGTTTTGAATTTATTTGCATTTTTACCTTTTTTATCGCAGTCAAAGGTTTTTATAAAATTGAGGTTCCCCTTCTGATGACGGAAAACAATGTCCTCACAATATCAAAATAGCAGGTCACATTGTGGCCATTTGGGTGATGCAATACTGATGTTATGTGACCACAGATAAACACACGTTTGTATTCACATCTAAATGGAGATTATCCATTCAATCCCAACAATGAGAACCATAAGCCCTACCCAGCCCATAAGAAAATGCTAAACTTTAGGCACTTTTAGCTTTTTTCATTGCAGTAAATATAATGAGTTTAATTTATTTTCTACATTATAAATGTTACATTGTGTGTAACATGTAAAAAATCTTAAGTGTGTGTAACAGTATAAATGCTGGAAACAGGAGAGGTTACAGTGTTGCAATCCCGAGATTTGTGGCCCCACACCTAAAATCGACATTAACAGTAACTGAAAAAATGAGTGTTGAGAATTCCTGATGTAGAGCCGCTCCAGCAAGCTCCTGCGTCTGTGACACTATTCAGGAAAGCTTCAATTGCCGCTGACATCGTTTGCCAGGCTTTTCAAGCAGGAAAGAAGCAGAAAACGATCCCCGGAATTCTTTCTTGACTCTTTAAAATGATGTAAACTTGGCAGATGTCTTGCGCTCTATTCATTTTCCTTAAAATCCGACGACTTTGCAGTCTCAGCATATTTACGGGAAGCTGGTACTATTACTAGAAGCCAGTTAGGCTCTGCTCAAGCGCATGCAATTGTTTTGATAGTGACATGAATGTAGGGGAATGACATTCCTTGGCTACATAAGAATGTGATGGTGTATGAGAACAGTGAACGTTTGAAAATTTGGGAACTCTTACTGCAGTTACATTTAATTTACCTTGTGGTATCATACCTGTTTCTTTCACAGTTTTTTTTTGCCTGTATTCTATCCCGGGTGCAGTCTCCCTTGCTGGAACGAAGAAGCGAGAATGTCGGCGAGTTCAAGAAGTAAGGACGTTGCCAGGGATGCCGCCGCGCCCGGCTTGGCCTTCTGATTCTGCAATCTGTTGCAAATCCCTTTCTCAAGTAGAAAAGCTCACCTGGCGTAAAAACGGTGATCAGCACTGCTTGCGGATGCAGTTGGGGGGGCAATCATGTGTAATGCACAGATCCAGCAATTTCTCTATGTAAAAGAGCTGTATCAGGTTTCCTGGAAAAAAAGAGACGTATAGGGATAGAATCTGTGAATGCGAGGGCTCTGGACCCCATTGATACCACTGATAATATTTGCGACAGCTCAAATACCACATGAATATTCAGCTGCAGGACGTGTCACACTGTTGTCAAGTAAACTAATTACCAGACCGCATAGGTATTGATACCCATAAATAAGTCAAAGCTTTAAAATTCAATTTATAGTCCCTGTCTGAGTCTACTTGCTGAGTACTTGGGTCCATGAGAATTTTGCACTATGACAAGGAGCATTGGCTTCATGTGGAAGGCAGCCAGAGCTACGCCTCAAAATAGGATTCCATTATTTCTCTTTTGATAAGATAATACGGATATCTAAGCCATGACATGTTTCCCTGCAGCTTATATGTTAAAGTCCTTTATTTAAGATGCAAAACAGGTCGGGAATCGAGGTCACTGTGCTGTTTTATAAATGTGCTTTTCTTTCTCTGCCCCCAAAATGGAGGGCTCTGGAAGGCCACTTGATAGGATAATTTCTGCCTGAGTACCATCATCCACAATGTCCAAGATGTGGGAAGGGATTATAGTTATTTGTTTCTCATTCTGCGTGGTCGCTGTTAAATATCAAAAGGGGAATGGACAAGAATACAAAAATGTCGGCCCTTAAAAGTGTTTGAATTCAGATAATACCAAGAATAACATCAAATGACCCTTTTCTTACATGTGTTCAATAGTATAATTACAATTATTATAGTAATTAGCCCATTGAACATATAACATGCTGATACAGAAACTTCTGTCAAAGTAATAGAACAATAGACAAAAACGAGCTGTCGAGAGCACATATAGGCCAAGACTGCATTTGTTTTATGTCTTAATTAGTCTGGTGAAAAAATAAATGCTAACAACTGCATTCTCTCATTTGACTCACATATATGTGCAACGGGTCCTTTTTCTACATGAACGTGATCACAGCTGCAGTGATGCATTTTCAAACTGCTGGCATCACGCAGGTATCTATTGTAACAGCAGTGGGTGGCAACAGGGAAGATGTGAGATCACTAAGGTTCATTATTAGGAACAACAGCACACAAAAAAAACAGCAGGCTTTGCCCTTAACAGCAAGAAACAACACGAAGACGAGAGGAAAAATCCTGCAATCGTGATGGAACGCCGTTTAGCTAGCATGGGTGTGGAGCAACGGCGGCAGCCTGGAGTCGGAGGCAGGCACTGTAGGTGTGTGGGAATAGGGGGCAGCGCAGCAAACATGCAGGAGCTGGGTTCAGGCAGAACGGGTCTAAGGGAGACGCCTGGAGACAGGAGCTGGGCTCGGATGGAGCAAGGCCGGGGGAGATGCTGAGCGGCAGGGGGTTAGGCTCGGACAGGATGGAGCCAGCAAGGAGGACAGGGCCCTTAGAGAGAATGACAGCACCAAGAGGAAAAGTATCAAGTGCGGGGGAAGATGCTGACCAATAGGCAGCAACACTGGTGAATGACATGAGGCTAATGACAGGAGGCGAGCTAAACTATAAACACAAGCCGCAAGACTTAACTACGTGAGAAGGGGAAGCATGGAATATAAACACAGAGATCTCAACTAGTACTCTGGAGACCTGGAGCGCTGACACGCAAGGGACGGGAGTGACATCTACGGACGAGCCACGTGCATGTTAGCTAACAACAAAACTACTGAACTTATCTTGTGAAAAAGGCCTTTTAAATACCAGGAAAATGGCCAAAGAGTAAATCCGAGAAAGTAAAAAGTATTTTTATAAAGTCGATTGCTGTTGAAATCCATGAATTGCTTGATTGTAAATTGTAAAATGATGTCATGTGATTGAGTGTTTTTTAGATATTTTGCAAGAAATGTACTGAGCAGTTCATATAAATCACTGTGGGTAAAATACTGACTAACTACATTCTGTGGAAGCAGAACAGGACGTGTGATTCTTTTACTCTTCCAACCATGGGAACTGCCTCTTGCGATCTACTCCCCATATACTCCTTTCCTTGGTTACATAGGTGGCCCACTGAGTCCACAGGGTCCGAATGATATGTGACAACCTAAACCCATGGAGGTGTAAGTACAGCTGCCCTAGTCACACCCCCTGGTTTATGATCCTGTTGAATCTTTGATCCGAGTTGTTTATAGAGCATTCAACCTGAACCTGTGTTGTGTCCACTCCAGAGGGCTCCTAGGCACGTTCATGAAGGATTCAATCATCTCCTCACCAGAACTGATTTATTATCATTATGACTAATATGAATCATCATCATCATTATAGTATCATGCAAGATGTACTGGACACTCAATAAATAACCAATAAATAACCCTGTTCCTTTGTAAAAATGTAGATACAAAAAAAATGCAGTGCTATGCAAATCATGTAAAGCCATATTTTACTAAAAAAAATTAAAAAAAAGACAACAAATCAAACTGAAAATTTGATGACAGCAACATATTTTTAAAAAGTTGGGATAGCGGTAACAAAACACTGGGTTGAATATCTCACAACTAATTAGGATAATTGGCAACAGGTCAGTATGATGATTGGGTATAAAATGAGCTGCCCATAGAGGCAGGGTCTCTGCACATTGAAGATGGGAAGAGGTTCACCACTCTGTGAAAGACTGCAGGGGCAAATACCTGTAATGCAACAGCTGAATAATGTTTTTCAACGAATTTGGTAACTTCATCATCGACAGTGCATAATACCATTAACAGATTCAGAGAATCCATAAAAAAAATTATACACAAGGGACAAGGCTAAAAAGCAATATTGGACAGAGGTAATCTTCAGGTCCTCAGGCAGCACGGCATTAAAACAGACACAATTCTATGGTGGATATAACTGCATGGGTTCAGGAACATTTCTGAAAACCACTGTCTGAACACAGTTCGTTGCTGCATCAAAAAATCCAGGATAAATCTCTACCATGCGAAAAAGAAACCACAGTCAAACCTCCCTAATCCGGGCAGAATGGGATCGAGGGTTGCCCGTAAGTAAGAGATGCCCGTAACTTAGAAATACATGAACAGTGCAGTAAAATGTACATGTACATGTGTGCAAACACAAACTACCCGATATCGATGAGGTGCGAGGCTTATGACAGGATGTTCTTTCAGTCTGAGCTAGCGAATCATCCCATTTTATCCTTGCAGTGATCATCCAGTTTTTAACCAGCATCAAGTGAGCTGTATAATTTTTCTTTACTCTTCCAAATATTGCCTACCGTAGACTTAGCCACTCCAAAATGGTCTGCAACACCTCTGCGTGATTTTGCTTTTCGTATCTCTGTAATGATATTGAGCTTCTTTTGGAGGGACATAACACTACGCTTCCTTTTTGAAGCCATGAATTTTTGAAGCACGGATGTTACGCGCAGCTGTAAGTTCAACTCCACCCACAGCCTCGTCCTCTACCTCGCTCTCTATTAGACGTCCGCTCCGCCTCCACACGCAGACTCCGCCCACAGCCTCGTCCTCTAACTCGCTCTCTATTAGACGTCCGCTCCGCCTCCACGTGAAGACTCCGCCCACAGCATCGTCCTCTATCTTGCTCTCCATTCGAAGTTGGCTCCGCGTCCAC
Source organism: Brevimyrus niger (assembly GCA_015164015.2). Lineage (NCBI taxonomy): Eukaryota > Metazoa > Chordata > Actinopteri > Osteoglossiformes > Mormyridae > Brevimyrus > Brevimyrus niger. Next base: position 26,541,327 of record JAABNY020000119.1, read on the forward strand.
GCGCAGACTCCGCCCACAGCCTCGTCCTCTAGCTCGCTCTCCGTTCGACGTTCGCTCCGTCTCCACGTGCAGACGTTCCGAAGCTGGGTTTTATTTACGGTTTTCACTATTGTCACTTACGAGTCCTTTTGCACCAGGTTTATTTGTTCTGTGTCTGTGACGTGTGAATAAAACCAGAAAAATATAAAAATACCCCTTCGTCCACGTATGTTCCCTTGTTCATCGCACCCTGTCAATCTCTTACTCCACGTCCCATTTCCCTTTCACTCTGGTGTGCCCGGGGCTCATAACAACAGCTGCTGGTTGTGTAAAAGTGATTTGCTCATGCGTGTGCCTAGAGCTGACCGGGAGAGGGAGGTGCCTCTATGTTGGAGGTCCGGATATGGGAGGTTTCATTGTATATCTAAAGATGATCTACAAACGCTGCCGACTTCACTGCCCCCCAGCTTTTTTAAGGTGGACTGAGGCAAACTTTCCTGTGGTCTGACAAATATAAATTTATGATTCTTTTTGGACATCATGGACACTGTGACCTCTGGGATAACGAGGAGATGGGGCATCCGGGTTCTTATCGGCGGACAGTTCAAGAGCCAGCATCCGTGATGGTGTGGGGGTGCATTAGTGCCCATGGCCTGGGTAGCCTGCACATCTGGCACCATTAATGCTGAACGATATGTACAGGTTTTGGAGAAACACATGCTGCCATCCAGACAATGTCTTCTTCAGAGGAGGCCTTGAATATGTCAGCACGACAATGCCAAACGGCAGTAGGAGGTAACCTTTCTGCAGTCCAGACCTGCCGCTCGCTGAACTGTTGAGTAGCTTAAGTCCCATATCAGTCTAGAATTGGACAACGTTTCACTTTCAAAATTCCAGCGATTGGTCTTAGTTCCCAAATATTTACAAGTGTTACTAAAATAAGAGATGATGCAACACAGTGATAAACATGCCCCCGTCTCATTTTTTTTTAAAAATGTGTTGCTGCCATCAAATTCAAATTGAGCATATATTTGTCATGAAACAAATTTCTGTTTCAACATTTGATATTTTGTTTTTGTTTCATTTTTAATTAAACACGGGTTTATGAGATTTGTAAATCATTGCTTTCTGTTTTTATTTACGTTTTACACAGTGCCCCAATGTTTTTGGAATCAGGTTTGAAAATTAAATTTAAAAATGCAATGTATCTTTTAAAAGACAAAGAGAAAGGGAAACTGCAATTCTATCCATCTTCCAAACAAAAAATCACTTCGCACACAAAATGTGAAGAATGCTTTAGATATTTATATAAATAACTTAAACCTGCAAAATAAAATATTATTCTATGTAAACATTAATTAAATGTAGCAATAAAAAATATTTTTGTTGTTTATACAGAAGAGAGGTCTCATAATGTGTCATATCATATGTGATACCTCTTATCCACTTTGCATTACTTCTGATCCTGGTGTTCCATTGTAATACGCCAATGATGCATGCTATTTTTTATTTGTTACTTTTCATTACTTGATTTTAGTGAGCTTTTCTGCTGTAAATTATTAGAATAGTTAAAAAGTCAATGTAGTCTTTCTCTACTCAGATACTTCTAGGAAATTTACTGCTGTCCAGTATAAGTACTGTAACAAAAAGAGACTAACAGAAAAGTGACTGGGGAAAG
>JAABNY020000119.1:26575869-26591225 GCA_015164015.2 Brevimyrus niger
GTATATGTGTGTGTTCGCCTGTGTTTTTAAAAGCGTACTTAATCGGGCGGTGCTTATTATTATTATTATTATTATTATTATTATGAAGGAGCAGTAGAATTCCTAGCATCCCTCTGCATTCCAATAAGCTGCAGCCACAGGCAGCTGGGTGTTATAAATACAGCATTCTAATGTTAACTTTATGATGTTGCCAGTGTGAGCCTATCACCCACTCGGGGCCACTTTGCCTCCCAGCCTCCCCCCATCCCCGTCTTGGCCTCCTTTTCCCCTCTCCCTCTCCTTTCCTCTCAGCTGTGGATTTACGGCCTGGCCCTGGAAGGATGGCAGTAGTAAATTTTCCTCCTCTGCTGAATAATTCATAGAAGGGACTATGACACATAAATAACAGATGAGGCCTCTGGTTTAAAAGATAAAAGCTGGAAAAGTGTCAGGCTAATTGACCATGATGGAAGTGTAATGGTGAAATATTTGATTGTGTTTTTGTGAGAAAGCTAAAGTGTGCGTGTGTGTGTGTGTGTGTGTGTGTGTGGGTGGGTGGGTGTGTGTGTATGTGTATGTCTATGTGTTAATGCGGGAAATAATTTTTCAGCATCTGGTATAAGAAAGAACTCTCAAATGTTTGCCATTCTATTGTCTCCTTAACAATCCATAATAACTGTGGTAAATAGAATATTCATTTTCAGAAAGAATGACACTTAACCATGCGCCCCTTTTGAAGGGCAATGTATACATTTTCTATATCTTCATATGTGTATCACATGTCTTGCAAAATGCATGTTTCACCAAATTATGTCCGGCCAATTTCTATACATCAATTGCATTTGAGTATTAAGCATATGTTTCATAAACGTTTTCAGGAGGCTAGTAACTTTTCTGCATTTTTAAGCATTACGGTGTAATAACAGGATGCTAAGGCTGTCTTCATCTTATTCAGTTTGTCCACCATTGACCTCCAAACTGCTTGTAGAACACGACTGTGATGAGCGATACCTGCAACATTTATGCATCCTTATCTCGATTTAACAATCTCCCTCAAAAACATCAGGAACAGCATGTCCACTAAGATTAAAAAAAAAAAAAAAAAAAGAAAAGAAAGGAAAAAGATTCACCATCGATTTGGTTTCAGGAGCCACACTCTGACCTTTAACAATGATAAGATGATGAAGGTCGATCCAGTTCTGGATGGTCTGTCTTTGGCGTGGACCCATGGTCTGAGAGTCTCCTAGGATCGAGTGAAACTGAGCTATGAATTGATGAAATGATGACTGTCAGGTTGACCTTTTTTGCAATGCATCTTGGGTCAAAAGTCAGAATATTTTCCTCTTTGAGTTGTTCTCAATACGTCACTGTCTTGTTTATAGTAAGTGACAGGAGACGGCTGAATACTAAATCGTATTAAATCGCTTATTGCTCATGTCCTCTGTAGTGACTGGTTCTAGCACTTGGCACCACCTACAATATCCCTTGATATTTACCACTGATGGCTTTGCATGCCACTGAACCTTGGAATTATTTGCTTTATGTTAGGAATGTTTCTATGGTGATCATGTTCTTGCTCTCCAGTGATCATTCCCTGTATACAAATACACAAATGACATCATAAATGCAAAATAATATGTCAGTCAGAAGAATAAATGATTACCATAACTTCTTCAGAACATTTTCCAAACCTGTATCCCTGACATCTTGAATCTGTTGAAGGGATGTAGTTACTGAATTTCAGATACGTTAATTTCACCTAGAGAAATGTACATGTGATATTCATGGCATCTACATGCTACAAATTCTAGATACTGTTTGCAGTATTATGGATTCAGAACCCGACGTCAAATTTACTACGACATGTTTTAATATATGTAAAATCCGCTGTGACGGCTAATAATGGAATTGATTTTGACAACGACAAAATATTCATTTATATGCAGTGCTTAGAAGAGCTCCACTGTAAATTCCAGCTATTTATACCAGCAGTGAATATTTTATGGAATTCTCATGTTCGGCATTCATGTCAGATCTCTTGTCAGGCAATATTTTTGGCACATTTGTTACTGTCTGTCATCTGAAAAAACACTGAAACAATTTTCAAACATTATATTGTGGTGCCATTCCTATAGATTAGTGAAATACAAACGCTGCAATCTGCTTTACCGTGGTCTGTAATATTGCAAAAGAGTTTGGTAATTCCAAGTCATCAAGTTATCTGCTGTTGCAGAAAAATTTATTTTTTATTAGGTCTGGTTGACATAGTTTGTTAGTGTGTAGAATTGTAGCCGTACGTGCTGCTGTTTCCCTGCCCCCTGACTCTGTGCATGTGAAATTTTCATGCTCGCTGTCTGTTTGTTGGGGTTGCCTGCTGCAGTCCAAAAACATTCACTTAGGTAAACTTAAGACTCTGAATTGTGAGTTTATGCATGGCATGGACTGATATTTGCAGCAGCGTTCAAAGTCTTAGCCTGGCAAACAAAATTATGATACATCCTGCTTATGTTAGTCTTAAACTGTGGTTTTATATCTGTCCAATTGTGTTAGCTTAGAATTCCTAAACCTCTGCTCACAGCACAGCATTTGCAGTTATCGTCCAACATACTCATGAATTTATTGAACTGGACCACTAGGACACCTTGTTGGCTAATCAATATCCCATGAAGTTAATTAATGAATTGAGTAAATTAAATAAGTGAGCTGGCTGCGAAATTTAATATGTAATTGGAATGACTGGAATGCCCTAAAGCAAAGGCTTGGAACTGAGGCTGTGCTTTTCGATTGAATAGCTTTCTTATTTGGCTCTTGGAATACTTATAACAGATCTGTGTATGTGTGTGCATGTGTGAGTATAGTTACTATAGCAATTTATAGTTATTATTGAAATAGTGTGTGTGTGTGTGTGTGTGTGTGTGTGTGGTCATGGTCATGTATACTGTATATTACATTGTGTGGACCAGATGTGATACAAATCTGTAATTTCCATTTTATGGTCCCCACAAGGGGAAATTCAGTCTTGTAAAAACCAGTGAATGCAATCAGAAAAGCTAAAAACGGCAAAGGTTTTATTTGTTCACATATGCTTAAGTTAAGGGTTTGGTAGGAGTTAAGATTGTGAAAGTTGGGACTGGAGTTATGCCCATAGAAATGAATGGAGATTCCCAAAAGAGGTATAGATATGTCTCTCTGCCTCTTGCACTGTGTGTGTGTATGAGTCTAATTTACAAGGAAACAAACTGGAATGAAGGAAAAACAGAGACAAAGCTAGGTGTCTTCTTATTAACTAAGTCACGCTCATAATCAGCATAACATCTGCAAACCCCCTCCCCCCCATGATTGTGGTTTAATTCTCTCTAATTACAGCAATTACCCTATGCAAGTACTCTACATGCAATCTAGGTACTGTACAAGGTAGTGGAGAAGAGCATTATATTAAACGGTGTGTGCATTTCTATGTATTTGTGCGTTATATTTTGTTATTGTGCCGTGAAGTATAGTAAATTCATATTGTTACACATAGAAAACTTTTTTTGGCAATGTTTACGTGACATCTTTTGAGACTTACAGTATGTCGGTCTGCATATTTCATTAGTTGATTCCATTAAATACATTTTATTTCCAACATCAGGGATAAGCACAATGATCAACATTGCGTTTATTTTGCTAATGCTGAGTTTGAATTTTTAACCAAAACCCACCGTTTTTAGTATTTAGGTTTTTCATTCATTCCTAGGTTTTCATTGTGTCAGTTTCATTACTGCTTCTCACATTTCCAATATTTCAAATATGAACGTAATAACTTGATAAACATAGGGTGCTTTGTTGCATTTTTGACTTGCGGCGCTAGTGGTCTACAGAGATGTGGCACAGCTCAGGACCCCGCTTGACGAGGAAGCAGCAGGATCAAATGAAACCAGCCACCAAAGTGGTGAATTGTGGGGCAGCTCAGACCTTCCGAATCAGCCAGCATGAAAAATGGAGAGGAAAATCAATATTTTAGTGGCGTGGTCGGTCAGGCCGCCGAAAATGACAGCAAACATCATGAAAAGATATAAGAACAGGGAATGAGGAGAAAATAGAAAAAGATAAGAGAAAAACAGTAAAGTAAATGACATCTGCAGCTATTTTCTCTGAGGCCCATTCATGCGTGGGAGTTAAACCTTCTTTTTCTATTACCTCTTGAGTTAAATTTCAATTATCTCAATTGGATAATAAGTTCTCAATCTCTGTGGCATTTTTGATGAGGAAAGACTTTGAGACAGTATTCAGAATACTATTTCTGTAAGCTAATCTGTAACTGCATGATAATCTGCATTCCCTTTTCTCAACGAAAATTTGAAAAATAAATTAGTCTACTCCTGCAAAAAAACACACACACACACACACACCAGATTCAAGAAAGTATTGAGGGAAAACTTATTTCTTTCAAAAACATGTTGTTAAGGGACATTTCCAAGGAAATACAGTTAAAAACATTCCTTTGTATTCCTGTATGCAGTATGCAGTGTGGGCACATTGTCTTTGCCTGTTATTCCAATTGGTTGAGTATGATTACTGATAGTAAAATGTAATTTCTATACTATCAAATTTGGTGTACTATCACATATTAACATCGATATTCTTTTCAGTATGCTTTTTCCTATTCAAATTTTACCTGAAAGATTATATATTATACATATATATTATTGACGGATTGAGAGTGTGATTTATTGAACGTTTAGACTAAAATATACATAGTGCTTTCTTCAATTATTCTGTGGTTTATTCAGTTATACTAATACATTCTGTATATGCTCTACACTTCTATATTTTACTGTTAATTATTACAGTACTTTCTCTTAAAAATGCCGACTTGGTCAGATGCTGACTGCAATTCATTGGCATTGCACTCTGACTTATTTATTTATATATATATAATTAAGAAATGGTTTTCAGTTAAGTACACGTGATAATATTCAATATTCATTCTTATCCTTTCTCGTTGTTATGACTGTGGTACGAGTATTAACAGTGGGTTTGACTATGATTGAGAGGGTGATTTTAAGTTTGGTTGTTAGTAGAGGGAGATAGAATATCTTCTTTAAGCCTTAGGATAGTGCTTTTATGAGACTTTCATCGCAGATGCTATATCAACCTGTCCATTATTCCTGAAGCTATACAGTTGTCTTATTCTGCACTCTTTCTTTTTTGCCCTCTTTTGCCCTGTGTAGCTTATTTCCACAATGCAGTTTGAGGCAAAAGTAATAAACAAGGCACATTAAAACACTCTCCGTGTGTCTTGAAATGATTTTTACATAGGCACTTCTCTCCAGGATCTGCAGCCCATGAAGCGGTGTCTATCTAAACAGGCTTTATTTGTGCCTGGTCTGTCCCAAATCTCTCTTAATGAGAGCTAGAGGTTGCACAGAGGTCAGCCTCAAGAGCCATTTTAAATGTTGCACATCAGTGAGTCAGCTGAGAAATTAATTCCAATTCCAGCCAGCTGCTGCATTGCCTTTACCCTCCATAATGTCCTCACAGCTATTCTCTGTTTTTACGTAGTTGTTTACAGCGCTAATCATCTTATTCATAAATAGATACGCAAGTATTTATCATTTTAGATTTGAGACTGTAAAGTTGATACAATGCTGAGTTACAGAACACAAATGATATACTTTGTTAAGAATCCTGCACAACACAATAATCTATCATGCCGAGCAAGAATTATGAAACATTATTTCATTTATACAAATTTATACAAATTATGCAGCATAAGAACCAGGGCCACAAAGTGTTGATATCATCTTCATCCTTTGTATTATGTCTTAAAAACAAACGAATGAATGAACAAATGGATGGATGGATGGATGAAGAAATACATGAGAAGTTTCGCTCTTCAGACTGCAGGGGATTTTCCTCTGAGTGGGGAGATCATCTGCAGACTAAGAGGCGGGAATCAGTGGGAGGTCCTGCAGGAGCTGGGCAGAGAAAGTGAAGAGCATGATGGTTCCCTGAGCATCTTCTCAGCACTGGTCGCACACCGTTGTCTTTCATGAGCTCACACTCTGTCATTACAACATGGAAAAGCCACGGGGAGGCATATCTGCCATCATCTAGGGGAAGGAAAAAAACCTATAAAAACAAAAACAAAAAAAATATCTATATATATAAAGATAGAAAACGAAAGCTGAGGAGAAGGTTGGGGGTGCTGACAAGCAAACTAAGCTTGTCAAACTGTCCAGCTAGACCACTTCCAGCATTTAAGCAGCATCCCCCTTTATTCGTCCAGCCGCACTGTATGGAGGAATCCCCTAGACAGCCCCCCCCCCCCCAGCTTGAGCCGTGACAGCATTTGTTTCCCTGACCCTTACTGTGGTGTGCAGTGTTTCGATCGGAGATGGGGGGGACACCGCAGATGGGCCGAGGGGAAGCGGCGCACGCCAGGGGGGTGCGCAACCATAAAGCTAAATTATTGCCAATCAGATTTTATTCACAGCTGAGCTGCTGGACAAACTGTGGCCCGTGCTGTTGGCTGTGGGTCGGGAGAGTCAGCGGTTTCATTTTAATAAGTCGCGTCTGAAAGGCGAGATCGCGCCGCTCACAGCACGGCCTGCGGCATCTCAAGATCTTCCTGGTAGGTCCAGTACGAGCCGCGGCAGGTCACACAAATCGGCAGCACTGCTAAAATCGAAACGACGGGCAACTTACACAACTCTGAGGTTAGGGACAAATGGATGAATGGCACATGATTCAGCAGTAGATCATTATTCATGACTCCTATGAGCTTGATATCCGGATCCAAAATGGTTTACCATGTATAAAAAACGTATTATGCAAATTAATCATTAAATTCATCGAACCTACTAAAAGGTTGATGTTGCGCCTTGAGTTGTGTCTAACTGTATTCTTTTCGATTGTTCACTGAAAAATACATGAACAGTGCATAACAAGAATGGACATAATAAAGAAAGCAACAACTGAACGAACAGTAGCAGCCAAATGAACCTTCTTTGCTGGACTCCTGTCAACTACCAGTTTTCAGCTGTTGTTACTAAAGTTGTTCTTTAGTAACTGACGCTGCGGAAGCAGTTTCAATATCTCCGACACTCATTTCAGTTACTTGCAAATGCTATCATTTGCCTGGCTGTGGATGGTTAGGGTGTGTAAGCCTGCATGCAAGAGTTAGTATGAGTGTAAAAGCGGCCCCATACTGACCCATAATAAGATCCTGAGCGTACTGCATGGCAGAATCACCATGCAAATGTTGGCTTCATTGTGTTAATGTTTCCTTATCAGTTTTAGTTGAACGACATGTGTGGTCTGATTTGGATGGATGGACGTGCTGAGGTGGTGCAGACCTAGTGGACCCTTTCAGTAACACACAAAACCATGGGTGTCTGTATTCCGCCCTCAGTCTCTTCCACCTAAGACACCTGTAGTAATAATTGCAATGCTGTATGAATAAATTGAAAATGAATTAAACAATCCTTCTGGGTATTGCCCCATTATTAATATTACTAATTCACAGAGAAGAGGTCCGGTGTGAAACCTTTTTCAGAATCATCTGCCAGTTGACTCGGGATTAATTAAGATCCAGTGCTACACTTTACCGTGCAACTCGCTTAATGCATGAGTCTTCTTTTCTTCCTTTGGAGAAGCTACGCTCCTTGATGGCTTTTTGAACATATTTCCATGCAGGTTAAATGCTTTGTGGGACCTTCGCCTGCAAGTGATGCTGGGCTTTAAACTGTGGTAATGATACAGTCTGCTGGGTACTGTACCTTCTGTACTTTACCTTCTGGGTACTGTACTGTGTCTTCAGACCATCAGCCCAGATGATTAAAAATGGTGAGTCTAGGTTTTATATAACACAAAAAAACAATGTAATAGGTTTATGAATTGACAACAATTATATTATTATTATTATTAACATAAATATTATTATTATATTTTATATACATTTATTCATTTATATGGATTTCAGCAACATATTTTAACTTTCTATAAAAAAATTGTCCCCTAAAGTTTCTAAATCCCTGCTTTTAAAAACTTATCATTTGTATAGTTAGTAAAAATATATTTTTGTTTTTGTTAAAGCTTTGCTCTTTCTAGTGTAATTTATCTTTTTATTAAAAAAAAAATTGCCTTATAAAGTTTTCAAATCCCTGGCAAATACTGCAACATCTGTCTGTGTTATCCTAGCTTGCTTTCAAAAAGATATAATTAGTATAGTTAGTAATCTTTTAGATCATTTTATCTTTTTAGATCGTTTTATCTTTGTTAAAGCTCTGCTCTTCCTAGGCTTCAAAAAAAAATAACTCAAAGAAACAATGTTTCCATTTGCAGTTTGCGATGCGGCTACGGGGGGAGGGTTGCAAAACAGGATTCGTTGCAAGAAGCGTTGGTCAATTCATGGAAAAGGCCAAGCGACAGTGACCTTAGATGGCTTCCCGTTTGATGACTTCCCCTGTCTTGGGAAGCTGGACCTGCTGCGTCTCCGAAAGAATCCTGAAGGAAGTGAATTAGTGCCGCAGGCCTCTGTCGGTGGGCGGGGGAATCCCATTAGAATGCAGAGCGGCGTCGAGCATTTCCTCTTTTACATTTCAATAATAATGATAAAGGTCAAAAAGTTAATAAAAGAATGCAGCTGCCTCATGGGGGTGATTGATAACCCAGGCGCCGTCCCGGTCCGCACATCGGGCTAAACGCCTCTAAAAATGCACGAGCGCACGGGCCCTCAGTGCTTTGCCGAGTCCCACTTCCACAGCATATATCATCTTAATGAAAATGAGATGCAAATGCACTAATTAAAGCGTGGATCCACTCCAAGGGCTTTTCGGGTGTCTGTGTGTACATCGCGGCGCACCTCTGAGTGCCCGCTTAATCACTATCAGGCAACAAACTCCGGGCAATTTTACAAGCGCTGTAAAAATTGTTATTAGTGTTATCTTTACCTTTAAGGCTGTGCTGGTTGCAGTGTTAATTGCTGAAGCGGAGACGAGGTCTTTGAAGGTCCACTGCTCGGTGACCGTTGGAGACTTTGGGCTGGAGTGAGGAAGCTGTAAAGCTGCGATGGGGAGATGATGGAGGAACAGAAAGCTTTTGATTAGACAGCATCCTTCCAAGAGAAGGCAGATTGGTGGTGGGAGGTAGGAGGGGGGGGGGTTTGGAGATTAAAGACTCTCTGCAGTAATGAAGCAGATATGACAGAGATTCAATCAATGCAGGGCCCTAATCTCAACTGCGTGTCACTGGCAGGGTAAACAAGGTGACGGGGGTAAATCAGACATTTTCTGTCTTAGTCCTGGAAGGGCGAACTGGTTTTATTTACAGTGAGACAAACATCCACTACTGTCATGGTAAACAATAAGGTCATGTTGAAAATGAAAAAAACTGTATTTTTTCATTCACAGAAAGGTACATTTCATGTATATCACAATATATCTGAGCTGTTGCTGCGGTTTCATATATGATTGTGACTAAGAATGACAATAAATAAAATGAAGTGAAGGAGAGATAATGGTAAGATGAGGATATTAAACAGAAATTGTGTTCAGTGGTTTATATGGTACTTGTCACTTCAAATAATGATCTAGTTCTCTGTTGCCCGGTTATTTAGGAAAAATGAATTACATGCCATTCTTTCTTGAAGAACAATTAACATATTGCAGATTTGAAAACCTGATAAAGTAATGGTACACACAACACTAAATTACACATTTACAATAGATACAATTCAGCTTAATCAGGACTAAGACAGGGGGCCCCTTGCTATTTATTTTCAATGTCAGGGCAGTTTTTATTTTAAATTTTTTTTAAAAAAAAGGAGTCAAGGAGTAATAAGGAATAGAAATATAAAAAATCAATTTGGCAAACAAATAAAATTTTAGTATAATACCATAATAATCACATAATATGAATTATAAAGTAAGATAACCAAAACAGTTACCAGTGAGAGGATTACACTGTACCTTATACTGTATGGTCACTGTTTTATACACCAACTATAAAGGCTATAACTCTATAACTATAAAACCTCACAAAACCTCACACATAGTTTGAGTCCTTGTACTGAGGAGTGTGTACAGTTGTAAATATGTGACCAGCATTCACACAAGCCAAAATGCGCTGTTACTCCATTGACCCCACTGCACTGAGACCACTAAAATGGTCTGAAATTAAAACCCACCCGATTTCAGCAAGGGAGTGATGCAGTGAGAGGCTCTGAGTATGGGGGTGGGCTGCATGCACTGAGGGGGGTCTGAATATGTGCAGTGGGGTGCTTGTGGGGCAGCGAAGATGCTCTGATCACATATAATGGGGCCCACGCAATGAGGGCACTCTGAGTGCATGCGGTGGTGCCCATGTAGTGCAGTGAGCGCACTCTAAGCACATGCAGTGAGCGCACTCTGAGCACATGCAGTGAGCGCACTCTAAGCACATGCAGTGAGCGCACTCTGAGCACATGCAGTGAGGTCCATGCAGAAGCAGCTGGAGGTTTAGCAAATGGAGAGGCCTTTATCAATCAAGTTATCCAATGGCCGCCATTCAGAGGACCTGCCACACGCTTCCTCAGTGTGCTTTGTGCCTACTGGGGCAGTGAACAAAGGCAGGTAGGGCTCGATGAGAGCAAGGAACACACACACACACACACAGGCAAAGTGTGTGGCCACTTTCACACACATTCACAAGCTCTCTCCGTCCCTCATCACTGTGAAATAGTTTGACATTGCTTTGTCTTTTTGAATGCAGGGTACAAAAACCACCTTTAATAATTAGATTTCTTGAAATAATTATTCCATGTAATGAAAATGACCCAAAGGACCTTGGGCAGTGCTGGATGGAGATGATTTTTTGATTGCACTCATTCACAGCATTAATTACATTCTGATTTGCTGATGCCTCAAAGTGTACATCCGGCTCTCCACCCTCTGCTTTCTTCCACCTCAATTCTCCATTATTGGGCCAGGATGATGAGCAGTTTAACTTCAAGAATATCTGCCTTTCTCCTATTCATATACTTTTGAGTCTAACAAATGTATTCAGAGTTCCTTGAAATATGGCCACAAATTTCTTACTTTCATTGGAGTGATTGGTACTTTTTCTATGGGTCGTTATGTTAGTTTTAATAAATACAACCCATAAATCATTCAGGTAGGACATGGCGATGAAAATAAAGCAGAGAACGCTCAGATATTTGGCTTTTCCAAGATAAAAGTACCTAAAAATGGCACGCTTTGCCACCTGAAGATCAGACAGCAAGTGAAGCAGATTGGGACTCAATGTGGAGCTCTCTCTCCCGGTCTCTCACTAAATGTCCTTGTAGAGGTCACACTCCAACTTCTGCTTCCCAGCATGGGAATCCAGAATTTTTTTTTTGACAATCTCTGGTTATTTAGCCCTGGTGAATAATTCATAAGCTCACAAGGCATAGGAATAAAGTGGCTCTTAACATGGGCTCCCGATGCTCCCAGGCATTTCCAGTCAGAGGTCCAGGTGAGAAGAAGACGCCGGTTGGAGGTAACTTTCATGCTCCGGTGGGCAAACATTTTCCAGGTCACATTTTCAATTACTCTGAGAGCCAGTGGTGTGCTGTGAGCGGGTTTCCTGGAGGGCCCAGTCACTGCCCATTATAAACAATCTTCACTCTGAGAAAAAGCGGGAACGAGAAAAAAACAGGCTGACAGAGGCGTGAGATGAAATGCTGGAAGGAGACCTGTCAGAGTGAAAATCCAGCACTCAAAGAGAGGACACTACGCTTTGCTGCTATGATATTTATACCAATGACGTTTCTTACCGTACAGATTTGCGCCAGTCACGTAATGCTAATTTACAAAACCGTGGTGATATTCTGGCGGGGCTAATTGTTCAATTTCGATACTTTAGCTGCTCCTACTTTACACTGAGTTTACGAAATATATGATAAAAAATGTAAGCGGATTCCTCTGTGTTAAAAGATGCGGGGTTTTACAAAAAAAAAATGAATTTGACTCTGTGAGTCACTTGTGGCCAGTTAGAGACTGAAAGGAAGGCAGTGGATCCATCCGGGGATGCAGTGAGGGCGGCGCGTGAGAATTCAACTCACCTCGACGAACCACTGAATGGATAGTTGGTGCAATTCAGTGGCCGGGACTCAGTGGAGACAAATTAATCTTCAGCGCTACTGCTGGGAAGCTATGCCCAATTCCAGTTATAATGGGTGCCAAGGGAGAGGACAGGTCTCCAAGAAGCGCGGAAAATAAGGCGAAGACTGCCTGTCACAAATCAGAGGGATCAAGCATGCTGTGACCCAGCTCCAGGCTGGAGTCAGCACCCTGCCTGGGCGGCCAGAGTCCCAGCGGCATCCTGCTGGCTGTCGTCTGCCTGTGATAACAGGGCTCATTCGCATGCCGCGGACCACAATTCATTTAGCCGTCCATAAAACAACAAAATAGCACAAATATACAAGATTTCATTCTGTCTATTCCCCTCATAACATACCACGTTATGGTGCAGTCTTTCGGAGATAACCTAACCATTACTGTGATGCGGCAGGAAATTTTGCAGTCACATGCAGTTTAAGCACGAAGTGTCAAGACTTTCTGTTCGACTGCTCCAGTTCAATAGTAGTAATGATTATGATGGTGAATGTTTATACGTTTCAAAGTTACTTGTCCAGAAACCAGGCCTTGGCAAATCAAAGTGAAATGCATAATTAAACCAGATATGAGACTCCTATAGCAAATGAAACAAAAAAATAATAATTCAATACCCTACCCAAAGACAGTATATTATAACCATTAGTCTTACCAGACTAGATAAATATGTTTAATTATATACGGAACATACTCATAATATCTGTTCCATACAGGTCATGTTAAGAAATGTTTCAAATAATTCAAATGTTATGAATTATTAAAGAGGCATTTCTGTTAGTGTAATCTTTAAATTTAAATTAACAAATGTCTATATATAGTGGATGTATATTTAAAACCAGACTATAAAAAGATATTACAGTAAAGTGAACCAGACGCACATTTAAAAATGGACCATCTGGCTAGGTGGGTTCTATAGCTACATCCATTTTGCTCTCAGCAGTAAATAAATAAATATAATTGACCGAAGTCACGCTATCTGTAAAATAATGTATCCATTCCAACTAATATCCCAAATATCTCACCACAGTCCAACAGCTTTCAGTCTTATGTAGAGTAGTTGCTAGTATTCTATTTCTATGTTACGATATATTATGATATCTGTGTTTTAATAATTTTTATAGAACTAACTAGTGGTATTTCACTCCAGGGAGATAAGAAAAATGTCTTAAATGCTTTAAAAATCTGCTTTAGCTGTTTACTGTTTCACACAAGTGTTAAAATGCTCTTAAAAATCTGGTCTAACTTTTAAGTATGAATTTCATTCAATTATTTAATATTGGTTTATATAGACTTAGGCTGGCAAAGTGGCTCAGTGGCCAACTGTTACGCGGCAAATGGGCACAGAGCGGGGACGGACGAACTGGAGTCCAAGGGTTTGGAGAAACAAGGGATTTATTGGGGAATTGAGGGTTTTATTGGGGAACCAGCAAGGCTTACGGGGCAAAACAGGTAGCAACGTCAATGACAGGACTGTGGGAGGACAAACAGGGAAGCACTTAAATACACCAGACTACATTGAAAAAGACTAGACACAGCTGGTAACATGGGGATTACACACGAGGTAGCGAGGGGGGGGTGTCGCACACGGGAGGATCGGATGAGCGGGGCATGACACCAGTATTGTTGCCTCATATCAGCAGGCATCTGCTCAGGGATGAGGAGACCTAAACACCTGATCTAAGTAGAACAGAATAGTGATACCTTATCAATCCCTGTTGGGAAATTCTCTTTCTGACTCCCTCATCTTGCTCTTCATGAAATACGCAGGCACATCTACAGGGTTGCCCACTCTCACACATGTGGTGTGACATTCACGCTTCCAGACTTATATGGTCACGCAAGAAATCTTACAGCAAATCTATGTTATTCCACTAAAAACCTAAAGCTACCTCAAAAAGTGTTGGGGCAGTTTGCAAACCCTGCTGGCTATTCACAAAATAACAAAACTGTTCCATACATGTAGATGCATGTACACGTGTGTGCAGAATTGTCTCAAATTAAAAATCTCACTCCAGCCAGCTGACCAAAGTTAGCAACCATGCATATGTGGGCAAGAAAAACCCTCGGGGTCACGGCACATGGGCAGCCAGCATGCAGCACCCCTGCAGCTGGGGGTTTGGGGGCTTAAATGGGGGCTCATGGACATTCAACTGGGCCTCAAGCCAGTGACCTTAGCTTAGCCTACTAGTCTCAAATCACCCCATGGTTTAGAAACAGAATAGTGATATATACTTGTGGTACCGTATGTACTTGCAAAAAATAAAAAAAGCCAAGTGACAAGTGAATGACGTTTGAGAAAGGAGTTCTCTAGTACTGCCACTGTGAGTCTGTGATGCTCTGCTTCCCATGAGGGCCGCCATTGTTGCCTCACTGACCAGTAGGCTCGGCAATCTTTTTTTTCTTTCCCCTCCCGCCCAGCTAGAGGGGGTGGGGTTTATGGAGAGTCTGGAAAGGATGAGATAACGCTTCAGAAAAAGAGTCTCTCAAAGGGCTGATCACACCTGCTTATTGAGAAGAGGTACAGAAGCCTGGGAATGAGCCTGGGAGGATAGAGTGGCCTGTATGCCAGACCAAACCGCTGGCCTCCACAGGCTGCCTGAATGGAGTCTGAAAGAACGGGAGCAGAAGCCCTCTTTCACAGTTTGTGCAAACTGTCATCCCCATGGGTCTTGTCTCTCCACTGAATCCCAACCTGTGACCCTACATCTGCTTCTCTCCTATTAATAACCTCCAAACTCATGTCTCGGCTACATGTTAATCAATCAGCATACAACTTTATGTCTTACTTTAACATTTCGATTTAAGCGGAAGAATTATTTTGGAATATCTGGGATATCTTTTCAGACCTTTCATGCGCTGGCACCCTGTTGTACTCCTCCCTACGCTTTATGCACTAAATTATCCATCCTTTCCTTTATTACACAAACCGGTGTGCCGCAATCCCAGAGATGTGAGCAGTCTGCAGTAGCAGTCTGCACCCCGAACAGTGGACATTAGCGGAGCGACTTTGACACCTCAGGGGCTTGATGGCCACAGCCAGCTGGGAGACAGGCAAACACCACTGCGATGTGGCATAGTTTACCACGACGGAGAGAGTGCAGACAATGTGACAAGACAAAAGACACTGGAAGACGACCCTCCAAAACCCCCCCCCCCCCCCCCCCCCCCCCCCCCCCCCCCCCCCCCGCCCCCCGAGAAAAGCTCCATTGCATAACCATTTAGCCATCTGGGCCCCCCGCCCCCCCCCCCCGAAAAACA
>JAABNY020000119.1:26618310-26628618 GCA_015164015.2 Brevimyrus niger
ACTATTATTTCTTATAGAAAAAATTCTATCAGAACTCAAACTTTTTAGGATTCGAGAACCGGGGTACCACTGTAGTGTATATGTCATAGAATACATTAAAATGGTAGGGCCTGTACTTGCCGAAAAAAAGATTTTATGTAAAATATTAACTTTTGCACTAAGAAAACTTGTATAATTCATATAAATTATGCAACTTGCATCATTTGCAAGTGCAATCAAAAGCAGAATTAAAGAAATAAAAGCTTGCCCTAACTTTTAATAGAGTAGTTTTGTGATTTACTTATTATAGTATTAAGAGCTGTATCCAGAGCTCAGCACTGCTATTTGCTAATTTCTCTAGTTTTTGTCTTATGACAACCAGTAAGCAATATCTGACAGTACATTTTACTACATAGTTTACCTTGACGATTTGCACCAAGCACCTAAGCAGCTTCTTTCCTTGGACTAATGGTCATGGGGGAAAAAAAGAAGTTCACAACAAGCACATTGGAAGTGTCACATGATTTACAGGCATCTACCCGAAAATGGTGATAGGCTATATTAAAAAGTCTGTAAGCCTGGTGATTTATGTTCTTAAAGTGACAGTAAATAAATAAAATGACATTGTATTAAGTATTGTAAATATTTTAAATACATACAATACTTTGAAAGATTGTATTTTATCTTTTTTTTTTTTTTGGTCAGGCAAAATACAAATTTACAAAATGCTCAAAAGTAATTACATACATATTTAAAATGCATTTGTTTGAAATGCTACCCCTCTCTATATACTAATTTATCCGCGTCACAGGAAACCCCATAAATAAAACACCTACCATGTCTCTTTAAATATTTACAATCAGAAAAAAAGAGCTCTATTACTGAAGAAAACACTTGCTGCATCATAACTTACCACTTTTAGCCTGGGAATTTTAGCAAGTTTATCCAAAAAGAACTGTGCAAACTGGGATATTGAAACAATATATAAGAAGAAAAGCCTCTGGTTCTCTGAGGGTTGAATTATGTGGTAATATACTGCTTACTTTGCACGCCAGAGTGTCCCATAAAGGTTCAGTAATGTTTAGATCTGCTGATTGGGGAGGCCATGGAAACCATTTGACTCCATCCTGGTGTTCAAAAATGCAGCAGCATGTTCTGTAATAGGGAAACATCATGTGGTAACAGCATTCACACTGGAGGGCACACCTGCTGCGGTAAAATAGCCTTGTATTCCTTAGCTATTATGCAGCCTCGCAGAGCAGTCATTGAACCTTGCAAGCTGGTTCCTCTCCTTGCTGCCCTTGCCCACAGACGTTGTGAATTGCTGGATTTCTCCAGACGTAAATCCGCCCGTATGCAGGGAAAAGTGAAAAACGGCTCATCCGACCGTATTACATATTTTCATTGCTCAGGGGTCCAGGTTTTGATCTTGTTGAAGCAGGTCTGTACATTGGCCATGGATACGGTGGTTTTTGAACTGAAGCTCTGCTATAAATTTTGGCTTTGTGAAGCGCACCATGTTTCCTGTTGAGACTGTGCCACATAGATGCTGTTTCAGTTCTGTGGTAATGTTTTGAAGCCATACTTCTATGGTGTTTACTGACTATCCTGTGGAAAAAGCCACTCTGAATTTTGTCCTGTAACTGCTGTTCCTCTTTAGCACTGTATTGTACTGTAACTTACTTACATCTATTTATTTAGCTTGAATTTTTTTTCCAAAGCAACTTACAAGAGTATATCCATATACATAAGCCTTTATAATTTTGTAGGCTGCTCTTTAAATATTTTTGCAGTTTTGTATTTTTGCAGTTCAAGTAACTGTTCAAGTTGCCTCATGTGACTTTGAAACGGATCTGTATAACTTTTTAAGTGAGAAAGTTTCTAAATACATAGCAAAATACCCCAAAATATGCTCAATATTGACAGAAACATCAGAGTTTTGTGAGAGACGAGGAAGTAAAGCCCTGGAGGTAGATTCAGATTCATCCTTAAAAAGTGTATTGATGCAACTATTAATACATGTGAGTGGGAGGCGGGCGTGAACACGATGGGTGAGGGGGGGGGGGAATCTAAAGATGTTTTAGAAAGACTCACTAGAGGCAAACGGCACCACGAGAGGGAAAGACAGCATCACTTATTATTTTTTCCTGTCTCCGCCATTGACAAGCTGCCAGGGAAGACAGAAGTATGGCTGACACACTTCACAGACCATATAGGAGATTATTTCCCTCCAAGGACAATTTCCCCTACGAACGCAACATATATTTTTGTCTTTTTTTTCACCCCATAAATCCCTATCACCACTGCTGAAAAAAATGATTACAATTTTGATGTCACAGAAAGCCTAAAACGCTACTCCTTATCACATGTTTTAGAAGAAATAGAGAAACCTGTTGATTAATAATAATTAAAACATGTCCATGTCTAAGAGGTTCGGAGCATCACTTAGACGCTGGTTTAGAAAATTCCTCATTTTATGTCTTTCTTTGATAAGTTCTTAAAAATCGTCCACTGGATTTTGTTTACCTAATTGCAGCATTTTCACTTTGATCTTACGCTTTGATCTTTCTGGTTGTGAGACCGAGCCATATTCAGTGCTTGTGTCACCGTGTCCATCTTCCACCCGCGTTTCCCTGCATGATACTCTTTGCCA
The DNA here is from genome assembly GCA_015164015.2 of Brevimyrus niger. Lineage (NCBI taxonomy): Eukaryota > Metazoa > Chordata > Actinopteri > Osteoglossiformes > Mormyridae > Brevimyrus > Brevimyrus niger. Next base: position 26,620,943 of record JAABNY020000119.1, read on the forward strand.
TCTATTGCTAAAGTGAAAAAAATGTGGTCCAACATTGTCCAAGTTTCAGTAAACATATACTGTATACCGTAATAAGCTGGTCTGATGTTGAGGCACCATTTGGCTTGACACCTCCCAGAAAGCAGAATTTTAGCAAGTTTTAGAAAATGTGTTTGATTAAAACTACTGGATAGAATTTAAAATAATTTCAAAGCAATCACAAAACCTTTGTCAAGCACAGTATTGACTTATAGAGTATTTATTATTACTTTGCTACACACATGTAAATAAGACTCTTTTTTCAGGGGAGGACAGAATTGCTGACTGAAAATTTAATTATAAATTGTCAATGCTACATCTTTATAAACTGTTATTGTGCACCTTATTAACGTTTTAAAAGGTACACAATAGGATAAGGAAACTTCTCTAAATACCGTTAACTATGCTTTATTTAGCATATTTTAATTATTTAGAATTTGAAGATTTGAATAATGCCCTTCTGATCCTAACCATCTGAGCGTCACACACATTGCATTATGATACGTAAACTGCATAGACAATCCACTCATGAAGGCAACTTCAATCACACTGCACACTGCACAACAATCATCTCATACGTCAACACTTGCCACTTTTTTGTATTTTGTATATGTTGGATATTTTGTTAATTTCATTCTTATTTGTCTGCACTTTATATTTATATTTATCTTATCTGCACTTTTTTTGAACTCTTCCTCTTTTGCACAGTCTTTGGATCAGGTCAGGGTTCATTTCACTGCATGTTGTACCTGATATAACTATGTATGTGACAAATGAAGAACCTTGAACCTTGAATCATATGATGTAAGTCAGCCTCTTTGGTTTTGTTTTCTGAGTTTACAGCTTGAAATTCCATGGGGAGGCAGAGGGTGAGAAGAGACATACCCAACAGCCAGTTTATTGAAATGTAAACATACTGGGGTATACTGTTTATGTTCATTTTTAAAGAAATAATGGAAAGAGACAAAACAATAACTTAAACTATTGTGCTAAAAACATTTACACTAGAAAATTAAAGCACTAATTTTGTTAGGAAAACAGATATTGACGTATGTGCATGCTATACTTATATACAGTATGTGTATACTGAAATTTGTGCATTTGTTTGTGTATGATTGTAAGTTGGGGTTTTTGACAACTCAGGACAATCCCGCCTTGAATAAATCACAGTACCTGTACCCATTTGTTTATTGCATAGGTTTTTAATTGCACTGCAAATAAAATGACATTGGATGTCTAATATTATACAGTACAAACAAAAAGTGAGCAGTATTCCTGTCAGTACTTTAAAAAAAGCATGAGCACAGTCAGAAAACAGAAGAGGCTTTCACAATTGTTATACATATCATGTTGATGTTATCATTGTTGCTGTTATTATGGTTGGAATGTGTGACTGTAAGCTGGTGCCCCTAATAGATGAGGCATTAACCACTGGAGCCTGGAATTGTGGATTTGAGTCCCATCTGGGTCTGAAACCAGATGCTTTCGCATGGTGTGTGTAGTTCGGAATATTAGGGCTCTGTGTCTGTGAGCTGACGGTCACTGGTTCACATCACATAGTCAACGGCGATTTTGTGGTTGGGACCTTTATCATAGCCAAGAAGCTCCAGGGACACCCTAACCCTGCTTTCTCAATTGGATGTCTCTTTGTATAAAAGTGTCTGCCAAATAAATAAATGTAATATTGTCACTCTGAACTGTTTGGGGAATAACTTTCTGACTATGAAATTCATAACACTACAAAAGACATAATGCAAATTTGTACATTTTCAGATGTACCATGTGGTTCACAGAATTGCTAATCCATGCTATATTTATTGTTGTTGCTATGATGATTACATTTCAATTATTGCTTAATTATTACTTGTTGCTTATGCAATGCTCCATTTAGTAGCAGTACTGTTCATATTTTGCTCTTCGCTGGTTTGAGAACAGACAACTACTGAAGCAGAATCTTCTGGCTACGAATGTGGATGGTATGAACTTGAAGTATTGTCTTTTAAACAGTAAATAGGAAATATTGCGTCTTTTCCAGCATATCATGGGCTGACAAAAAATGTTACACTTCTATATAAGTTTTATTTTAATGTGGAAGTCACTTAATTGTCCTATTTGTAATTACGAATGTCAATATGGGACAGTGTGAATTTATATTTTATCTTTTGGAAACGGCTATATTCGCCATCCACCATTATGCTCTCACATTATGCAGGTAATGTGCTCTGAAATAAAAACTAGCTGAAAATTAAATTAAGCCCAAAACTTACACTGATAGAGAAACTGTGGAATAAATGAGTAGAGCGGCGGGAAATCTCACACCAATAAAAAAAAAACAGAGCTTGAGTAACTCCAGCACAAGGTGCCTAATTGCCATCATCTTTTGTCATAAAGCAGATGGGAAAAATATATATTGTTAATGATAATTGGGGCGGTAATGGAATTTCCTGGACACAGAATAAACGCTACATTGTTAGTGTTGACAAGAAAACATCGGCGGCAGCAATTAGGGGCCGCTGTGTTGTTTTGCACTTTAGGCGGCAAAGGGAGGTAGAAGGATCTTTTATTAGTTTGTGGCAGGTTTAGGGGGCTAATTTCTCACAGTCTGGCCCCCTGAGCGCTCTTTATATCTGCTTCACACCATTTAGCCACTCATCTCCTTGTGTGGTGGAATATACACGACGGTGGCGACAATCGCTTGATATTCACCCGGCTGCGAGCGTCCTTGATCCGGGGCAGGGCTCGTTCGCTGCCCCCCCCTGCTCGACAGTTTGCAGGTGTGTCATAAGTCAGTTTTTTTTTTTTTTTTACTCTACTGTTTTTCATTGATTGCTGCTTTAGCTGTTGAATGAAACAATGAAGTAAATTAAAATTTTACGTTTTGCATTATATAAAATCGTATTCTTAAACTATTAAAAAAACAATGAGCAGTCTTAATGGGAAGTTAGCACGCTCGTTTAATGGGTGCCACAATTGAAATTACACTATTACCCAAAACCCAGATGGGTAACCGGAGTGAAAATGATGCCAGGAAGCCACATCTGCGGTGGGAGGTCAACCACAATGACTGTCCTTGAGACAGAAACAGAGGTAAACTTTCTTCGAGTGTTCTCTGACTATACTGAGGCATTGTAATTTTTATTGTTTGTGGAGGGAAAACAAGGCAATATATAAGAAGTGTTTTTGTCCAGATTGTGATCAGTTTGCGACTTCCCATGTTGCTCAGCTGTTGAGAGCTTTCCCTTAATGGATGAACTAAGGATTGATGAGATGTGCCGTTTATTACCTATCTGAGCCTAATATCTCAGTGCATATGCTGTGAATCCTCAAACGACTGCAAGCTGTTAGGAAAAATCATAGCTGCTACCTTCATGCAAGCTTATCATTACCATTGTAATCATTCCGAGGTTTCCTGCTGTTTTATGGCATATCTTTAATGGGAAAGTACAAATGAATCCCATGGCATAAGAATAACTGTATGGCTCTCATGTTTACATTAATGCTTGCATGAACCAAACACTCGAACGGTGACAAATGTACAACAACTCTGGGAAAATGAACATTTCAACAACGAGAACTACAAAACAAAACATACTGTTGCCTGGCTGTATCCTATCCTATACTGTAGGCGTTTCATTTTAGTTAAATTTAATTTTATAAGGCACACACATTCCAAAGGCGTGTGAGCATTTGTTCCTTCAGTTCAAATTTGTGTAGTAAGGTATTGCAGGACCATGAGACCTCTGATGGGCATGCATGGCTGCAGATGCTACTGCAGGGGCAACAGTGGGAACTCCAAGGCAGATTTACTAAGCAAGGCAATTTGGGATGAGGGTGCAATAAAGAGGCACCAATGGGAGTGGCCAATTATGCATGTGATCTATGAAGAATTTATGAAGACAGTCAGTTCATTTGAATACAAAGCTGTTTCTAAAATGTGAATACAAACTGAATGCAATGATTTACAAGTCATATAACCCCAAAATTAACCGAAAAATAAAAGACAACATATCCAGTTTCACGTTGAAACTGAGAAATTTGTTTTGTGACAAATATATATGCTTTGAATTTGATGCAACTTTTCGAAAATGTCGGGGCATGTTTACCACTGTGTTGCATCACTTCTTATTATTTTATCAACATTCTGTAAGTGTCCGGGAACTGAAGAGACCAGTTGCTGGAGTTTTGGAAGTGAAATGTTCCATTCTTGCCCGATAAAGGATTTCAACTGCTCAACGGTTCAGGGTCCCCTTTGTCATATTTCTTGCTTCATGATGCGCCCACATGTTTTCAACAGGTCTGGACTGCAGGCTGTCCAGTCCGGCACCTGGACTCTCCTACTATGCAGGCGTGCTGCTGTAATATGTACAGAATGTGGTTTTGCATTGTCTTGCAAAAATGTACAAGGCCTTCTCTGAAAAAGGCAGTCCGGGTGGCAGCGTATGTTGCTCCAAAACCGGCATATATAGTTCGGCATTAATGGTCCCGTCCCAGATGTGCCAGCTACCTAAGCCTTTGGCACCAGTGCACCCCCACACCATCAAGGATGCTGGCTTTTCAACTGTCTGCTGATAACAAGCCGGATGGTTCCGCTCTTCAGCCCAGAGGATGCAGTGTTGATTCTACAAAAAAGAATTTGAAATTTTGATTCATCATACCTAAGGACAGTTCAATTTTTTCATTCTTAAATGAACTCGGGGCCCAGAGAAATCAGTGACATTTCTGGATCATGTTTAGATACAGTTTCTTCTTTGCTTGGTAAACTTTCATCCTATATTTGGGGATGCCGTGACATACTGTGATCACACTCTATAGTTTTTGAAAGTGTCCCTGACCCAATGCAGTGATTTCCACTAAAACATAGTGTCTGTTTTTATTGCAGGGCCACTTGAGCGCTTGAAGATCACAGCTATCAAATAATGTGCAGACTCCTGTAGTCCACGATGAGCTCTGTGGTTTTGCTGACGTCGAGCAGCAGGTTGTTACTGCGGCCCCATGATGTCAGGGCTCTCACATCTGCCCTGTATGCCGACTCATCTGCATCAGAAGCGCAGCTGATGGTGATGGCGTCGTCTGCAAATTTGATGATGGTGCTGGGGCCGTGTGTTTGCTGTACAGTCGTGGGTGAACAGGGCGTACAGCAGGGGGCTGAGCGCACATCCCTGGGGGGCACCAGTGCTAAGTGTCAGTGTGGATGAGGTGATGTTGCCAAAGCGAAACACCTGAGGTGTGTCGGTCAGGAAGTCCAGGGTCCAGCCGCACAGGGAGGAACTGATGTCCAGGTCACAGAGTTTCATGACGAGTCTGGATGGTATGATGGCGTTGAAAGCGGAGCTATAGTCGAACAGCATCCACACGTGTGTGTTTTTCTGGTGCAGGTGGGAGAGAGAGCAGCGTGGAGCGCAATTGCTATTGCATCGTCTGTAGATCTGTTAGACCTGTAGGCAAACTGGAGTGGATCAGGTGAAGAAGAAAGTAAAGATGTTATGTGAGCTTTGACTACGCGCTCAAAGCACTTCATGTCAATGGAGGTGAGTGCTACTGGCCGATCATTCAGGCAGCTCACATTAGTTTCCTTTGGGACAGCGGTAATGGTGGTCCTCTTGAAGCATGTTGGGACAGCAGACTGGAGCAGGGGAAGGTTAAAAATGTCTGTGAAGATATTTGCCAGCTCATGGGTGCATGCTTTGAAAACGCAACCTGGGATGTTGTCTGGTCCAGGAGCTGTCTTTGTGTTTACTTGTCTGAAATATTTTTACATGTCTGCCTGAGATATTTGAGGAGGGCAGTTGTCCTCTTCCAGCAGAAGCTCCTGAGATAGGTGTTTATCAAAGCGTACATAGAAAGTGCTCGGTTCATCAGGTAGCGATGCAGTTACCTCCCCAACTCTGCAGCTCTTTCCCTTGTAGTCATGGTCTTCAGTCCTCATGTTGGAGTTGGCGTAGCAAGATTCGACCTTTTCTCTGTATTGTCCCTTGGCCATTTTTTATCGCTTTTCTCAGCAGATATCGGGATGTTTTGTACTCATTCGGGTCTGTGGATTTAAAGGCCGCGCTCTGAGCGCTGTGCAGACCTCTACGTTAACCTACGGCTTCTGGTTGGGGTAAGTCCGTACATTAACCTGCGGTACTCGACGTTGTTGATGTTGTCAGCGGCAGTCCGGAAGACTTCCCAGTCCGTGATGTTGAAGCATGTGATGTGTTGCCGGCGACACGTTGGGTCTTAAATTACACAGTATGTACAAAAATGCTGGGACACATCTCTCAATCAGTTAAGGTGCATAGTGCGTAAAAGGCATGGAAAAGTTCAAGGAATGGAATTCCACGACCGAGCAGCGGCCTGCAAGCCTCACATCACCAAGTGTAATGCAAAGTGTCAGATGGAGTGATATAAGGAACAGTGCCACTGGACTCTGGAACAGTGGAAACGTGTTCTGTGGAGTGACGAATCATGCCTTTCTGTCTCGCAGTCTGATGGATGAGTCTGGGCTTGGTGGATGCCAGGAAAACATTACCTGCCTGACTGCATTGTGCCCCAACTGTAAAGTTTAGTGGAGGAGGAATAATGATATGGTGTTTTTCAGGGGTTGGACTAGGTCCCTACACTGGAACGTGCAGGAAATTTTATGACATCCCATTCTAAATACATAGACATCAATATGGAGTTGACCCTTCTTTTGCGTCTATAAAGCTACCACTCTTCTGGCAATGCTTTCCTCAAGATTTTGGAACTTATCTGTGGGAATTTTCATCCATTCCTCCAGAAGAGGTCAGGCACAGATGTTGGATGTGAAGGCCTGGCTCACTATCTATGTTCTAGTTCATCCCAAAGGTGTTTGATGGGGTTGAGGCTTTGTGCAGGACAGTCTAGTTCTTCCACACCAAACTCACCCAACCATGTCTTTACAGACCTTGCTTTGTGCACTGGGACACAGTCCTGCTGAAACAGAAAAGGCCCTTCCCCAAACTGCTCACGCAAAGTTGGAAGCATGGAATTGTCCAAAATGTCTTGTTTTGCTAAAGCATTAACAGTTCCCTTCACTAGAACTAAGGGGCCTAGCCCAGTCCCTGAAAAGCAACCCCATACCATTACCCATCCTCTACTAAACTTTACAATTGACACAATGCAGTTAGGCAGGTAATGTCCTCTTGGCATCCACCAAACCCAGACAGAGAATCATGATTCGTCACAGAACACTGCTCCAGAGTCACCTTGTGGTTGCACGGAACTCTGCATTTATTGAGTCAGCAGAGCGCTGGAGACTTTTTCACACACTAAGAGCCTCAGCACTTGGTGACCTTGCACTGTCTGCCGGTTTGTGGCTAGGGTTCTTTTGTGCCTAAGTGCTTTCACTTCATTTACAAAAAAATACTACTTACAGTTGACCATGGAATATCTTGCAGGGAAATTTTTTCTTGAATTGATTTATTGCAAAGGTGGTATCCTACGGCAGTGCAACGCTTGGATTCACTGAGCTCTTCAGAATGACCGATTCTTTCACAAATGTTTGTAAACATGACTGCATGGCTTGGTGCTTGATTTTATAGACCTCTGGTAATGGGTCTGAATGATAGACCTGAATTCATGCATTTGTCCACAGAGTGAATAAAGCAGTGCCTGCGGTTCACGAACGCTGTGGTCAACGAACAATTAGGTTCGCA
>JAABNY020000119.1:26633022-26651716 GCA_015164015.2 Brevimyrus niger
GGGTGTCTTAATTTGCATGAAGAAATGGCTGATAGGGAGCGATAGAGAAGGTGTGTGTGTGTGTGTGTGTGTGTGTGCTGTACCCTCTCCCCACATCTGCGACCCTGTAGCCTTTTCATCCTCGTAGATTTCAGTGCAGTGATCCAACTAAGACTTGGAGCAAACAGACGGATTAAGGCCCAGCCACACAGATAGCATTCAGATCAAAGTGCCCTCAGAGCTCATGCTGGGCAGGAAAAAATATGTAAAAAAAAAAAAAAAAAAAAATCACTATGCCAACCACAGTAACCATTTTCTCAACACTCAGTCAGGTGAAAATTGTCTCTTTTTTATTTTCCTGTCTCAGTAACTTGCTGTCAATGGCTCTGCAGGAAATACTTTGCTATCAATCTTCACATGGTCTACATAAGCAGCTGGAGGCCAAAACAGAAAAAGAAATCGAGCCACACTGGGATAACTGGGAAAGATCCTTGCCTCCTTTGTTTTATCTTTTGAAGAAAGAGAACTTTCTCTCTACACAATTTTCGCTTTCAATTCATTGTGTATTCCCTTCATGGAAATTTTTATTAATCCGATTTAAAATCTGATTCGTTTGTAAAGCTGTATAGGTCAAGGAGGCAACCCAGGCTAGCACCTTTAAAGGGTTAACTTGATCAGATTTATTCAAGGGATGTGAATTTTTTTTGTTGTCTACCTCCAAATGCACCTTAATGAATATGCATATCAGTCATTTATTTATCTATTTTTTATGAAACAGCAACTTGAGTAATATTTTTTCTTTTAAATCTGCCATCTGTAAATTTCAATATGTCCTACAATGAATACCAGCAAAATTTCACACCTACCTCACACCGCGCTCTGCTTTCCTTCCTAGCCATGATCCTGATCCTGGTTCCTGTCGTAAACCAGAACCACACCTGTCCTGAGGTGGCTTCAGGTATCAACAGCAGTCCAAGAGTAGCCGGCTGTGTCTCAGTCGCCTGAAGAGGAATGGCCTTCTCTCATGAGTTAGTGGTTCCCTCTCTACCAGACCTCACTTCCATTTGTATGGCCTCTGTATTTGCCCCAGTACCTGGTCCCACCTTTCTTTCCTCTTGCCCTATGGTCCTTCCAAGTGTCCTTGTCAGGGCTGTCCCTCTACCTGTCCACCCTTCTGTCCCCAAGTTTTGTCTGGTCTGTCCTTGCAGTCCTTAATTCCATCCTTGTTCACTCCCCTACCCTGCAAGGATCCTGTCTTGTCCTCATGTCACTTTTCTGGAATACTGTCCTGGTGTCATGCTGTGGTTCCCCTAGTTGTCTCTGATCTTTCCTGGGTCTCTCTTCTGCCCTTAGTGGTGTCTGGTTTCTGGTCCTGTGTTGGTCCCCGTCAAATGTTCTGTCATGTCCAGTCCTGCATGTTGTACTTCCTGTTCTCTCTCTCCCTAATGTGGCTCTAACAAGCCACACCTTCTAAATTATTGTCTTCCCTTTCATTTCAGCCCTCATGTGACTCACTCCAGCTGCCTCTTGTCTGCTCCCTAATCAATTATTGTATATAATGCTTCCCTGTCTTGAGATCTCCAGTCCGGTCATTGATGTCACCCTAGTGCTCCAAGGCTTCCCTTTCAGCTGTTTGTCCTTTCTGTTAGACCTTGGATATTCGCGAGGTTATGTTCCAGAACACATTGCGAATGAGGAGGATTCGCAGATGTTTGGTAGAGTCAGTAAAAATGGTAATATGTGCTTATGGTTAGTTTAAACTCTAAATGCTCCCAAAACACTTAAATTCATTTAAAAGTTAGCTTAATACATTACATAAGAAAAACAAATGTTTGGTTCAAAAACAGTACAGTATCGCCTAACAGATATTTCTCACACTAGCACATTTACAGTACAGTATACTAATGTTACCCCTTCGAATTCATAGAACACGGCATTGGTTGCCATGTTCTTTTGCATTCACAGTAAGGTAAAATGAGTAAACGGGACTGTAAACTTATTGACAAAGTCATATATGTAACCAAGGTACAATTTCATAAAATACGTAAAGGAAACATGTACTGTACCTACAGGGTACAGGAATTCAATCAATTAAAAATTACGTAAAAACGTACAGAAATGTTGTAAAAATACTACGTGTGCACTAACCATGAAAAAGAGAACAAAAATACATACAAACATTAAAAATATTTCATAAAAACAGTAGTATGGATACTCACTAATAATGAATATTGATTTAAGATAATGATGATTATGAATTTTCTGTGCAGTACGGTTAAATTATGAAAATGTTATATATTGTTAGGGCACAGAGCCGGGAAGCAACACTGGAGCCAGGGAGTTGGGTGAACACAGGATTTAATACGGGTAAAGCACTCAGGACCATCTAACTAAAACACAACGATAATGACCGGCTGGGGAAACCATACGTAAAACCAGACTTAAATACACGGGGAATTTTCGTAGCAATTTTTCATGCTTTTAAGTACAAAATTGGTAAGAAAAATTTAGGTAATGATACCTGTGTTTTTGGGGAAAGTTCAAGACGTACAATACAAATCAGTTAAAAAAAATTCTTTAAAAATATGGCTCTCTTATGGTAACGTTCCTTTTTATATACATACTGTACTGAACCTTTACAAGATGTGAATCCCATTCGCAAAGTTTATTCCCTTTGCGACTGTCATGACCTGCCCGTCTGATTCTCCTGTGTGCCATGCCCCCTCATTAACCTCGTGTGGGATCCCCATGTGATCAGCTGTTTCTGATTGTTGTCATTAGTCCTCTATATTAAGTCTGCGTTTCAGTTATTTTCCCCAGTCTGGTCATTGGGTGCGTTCGACTTGCTTATAGCGCTGGCTTAAAGCAACGCATTCTGCTCCTAACGCAATGCCTTATGGTTAGATGCATTGCAACCGCTGCACAAACTGGAACCGCCTCTGTGATGACACACCTTTGCCCTTTTTGGCTGAAGAGTTTAGTTACACACATGATGTTTGCATCCCAGGCAGTTCTGATGCGTAATCTGCTATTTCTCCCGAAGGTCACGTACATCAGTGAGAACTAAAATAAAGTTTAAGTAAATTACATTAATGTTCTAATAATGCACGTAAGTTACTGGTTTATTTATTGTTAGTTAATGTAACATTGCGCTGCTTTATTTGGTTAATCGTCCAGTCTGTGAAGAAGGCATTCAAGTAAGAATTGCATTGTAGTATGACTCATTTCCTGGCGCATACAATTTATATTAGGTCAACGTTCACGGTTTGACTTATGATATTCAGATTGAGTTCTAGGTCAAACTGGTTTGTTCGACTTTCAAGAAATTTGAGTTCTAGTGTGTTCGAGAACCGAGGTACCACTGTATCACACAAAAGCACAAGGAATGGAAGCAGAGACGAGCAAAGTTTTGAAACATTTCAAAAGCTCCATAAAACAGTTTTTTCGACTTATTGCAAGCAAAGTATCCACAGCAGTGGTGGACTGGATCCAAAAAAAATATACATTCTTCAATTATGGAATACAATTACTCTATGCAAAATTCGTTGCCTATACCTTATTTAATGTCCAAGTCCTCTTGTTCACAAGATGGCACCTTAATAAAGTGACTTAGACCTAAAATATGCCAGTATGTTATGTTCACTGTGCTTGTGCTATCCCATATAGCCAAGAGAGCCTTGCAAATCATGAATTCTTTAAGCAAAATTTACCATAATTCAGTACACTGAGGTTATGTGCTTTAAATATTTAAAGCCTTATAGATATTGTTGCCTTTCATGATATTCACGTACTGCATCATGCCTCAAATGTAATGAGGCATGTTTTGATTTTTTAAATCTTAGGTCCAACTAGTGCTTTCATTTAACTTCTTATTTAACATTTAGTGTATGCTGTAAAGAGGATTGGTCCAAACTGTGAGCAGAACAAATGCCATTTTGGTATTTTGAATTAATTTATGTTTGGCCTGCTTCAGCAATCATTCACTCTGATTGAACAGGTACACTTGTTTTAGTTTATTTACAAAATACTCTTGCTGTTTCCCTGTGGAGTAATATGATAAATCAATGTCCAGACCTTTATTTGTTCATTCGTTTGTTTGTTCAATCACTCACATATAGCAGTAATTGAATTGCAGCATACACATTGAAAAAGTGTTTGCCATAAACAAGAAAGCACAGTTGTATGAAAAGCAGGAACAAATTGTATTAGTATATATGTAAAACAGCTTCATGATTAAATATTTATTTCTTTACAGCAGCAAACAATTTGAGAGCTTTTAAATATTCATGCAATGTCTAACCAATGGCATGAATTGCAAAGCAATGAATTTAACGTACCATACAATACACATAAGTGGCTTCATGGAGGATCTTGTAACAGCTGTTAATCTTCCAATCTTATGTTGCATATTATATGCATGGTTCCCTTTGAGTGTATATCTAAAACATGGTTCCATCTTTGAAATCATGCATGTGTGGCACCCTACTGTAAGACAAAAATGGAAATTCCCACATTATGATAATTAAGAAAGCATTGGTGTGCCACCCCTGCCAGCCACTGCTGCTAATTCTGTGGGAAACACTGGGTATAAATTAAGGATGTAACTGTTCTGAAACTGAGACCAAAACCATGATACAAACTATCTTGTATCATGGTTCCCGAAGACAGAACCATGATATCCCCCAGAACCCCAACTTACTTTTGTAGGTTCTGCCTTTTGAGCTCTCATTAATACACGTAATCGTTGTGTACTGTTACTATTTGACTGTATTTTTGTATTTTCAAATTACAGAGTACAGTGGTACCTCGGTTCTCAAACTCACTAGAACTTGAATTTCTTGAAAGTTGAACAAACCAGTTTGACTTAGAACTCGATCTGAATATCAGAAGTTCAACTGTGAACGCTGACCTAATATAAATTGTACGCGCCAGGAAATGAGTCATACTACAGTGCAATTCTTACATGAATTCCTTCTTCACAGACTGGACAATTAACCAAACAAAGCAGCGCAACATTACAGTAACTAGCAATACATAAACCACTTACTTACATTACTGTACTATTAGAGTATTTAGTTCATTTATTTAAACTTTATTTTACCAGGTAAATTAACTGAAAACCAGTTCGCACTGCTTTACGTGATATTCGGGAGAAATAGCAGATTACGCATCAGAACTGCCTGGGATACAAACGTCATGCGTGTAACAAAATTATTCAGCGAATTAGGGCAAAGGGCAAAGGTGTGTCATCACGGAGACAGATCCAGTTTGTGCAGCAGACGAGGCTGGTTCTAGATATGCATATACTGTATGAGGGGGCAGACAGAAATGTGAAGGGGGCACATGGTGGCGACGAAGGCGGGAAATGGGTGGGGTGGGGTGGTTATGGGGGTGCTTTGGGAATTTGACGAGAAACATTTCTGCCTCCAGGAATCCCACTTCTGACACCAGTGAAGCGCTGTGCAGACTAAAGCATCATGTTGATAGCGAATAAGCAGGAGCTTTCCATACGGAGAAAACCAGGGTCATAAGAACATAAGAAATTTACAAACGAGAGGGGGCCGTTCGGCCCATCAAGCTCGTTTGGGGAGAACTTAACTAATAGCTCAGAGTTGATAAAATCTTATCTAGCTCTGATTTAAAGGAACCCAGGGTTTTAGCTTCCACTACACTAGCATGAAGACTGTCCCATACTCTAACTACACGCTGTGTAAAGAAGTGCTTCCTCAAATTTGTTTTAAAATGTTCCCCCGCTAATTTCCACTTACGGCCAGTTTTAGCCACGAGTTCTAGTATTTAAACTAATATAGAAATAGCCATTTGGTTGAACAGCATCCAGACCCGTTAGAATCTTATAAACCTGGATCATTCCCCCCCTTAGTCTCCTTTGCTCAAGGCTAAACAGATTCAGCTCAGCTAACCTCTTCTCATAATACATTCCTCTAAGACCAGGAATCATTCTCATAGCCCTCCATTGCACCTTTTCTAAGGCAGCAATGTCATTCTTAAGGTAGGTGACCAAACCTGCACACAATATTCCAGGTGGGGTCTTACCAAGGAATTATATAAACGTCACATCACCTCCCTTGACTTAAACTCCACACACCTAGAGATATAACCCAACATTCTATTGGCCTTTTTTATTGTTTCCCCACACTGGCGAAAGTGGGACATAGAAGCATCAACATACACATCGAGATCTTTCTCATAATCAGCTACCTTTATTTCAGTGAAACCCATAAAATATAAAATCTGTACTTTATATTTCTGCTCCCTGCATGGATTACCTTACATTTATCTGTGTTAAATTTCATCTGAAAAATATCAGCCCAGTCGCTAATTAAATCTCGTTGTAGCCTTTCTGCTGCTAGATCAGTATCTGCTGAGTATTAACTCACTGTACAAGGCACTGGAACCAAATAGAACAGCGGAAACACAAGGTGGTCAGACACCAAGCTGTAAGGTTACACATTACTGACCTGTACAGTGTTTCAGGGAAGTTGGCGAAAAAATATCCACCGTGGATGTTGGCTCTTTAGTTTAGGAATTTCAGATCATCCCCAAATTAAAGCAATATGACAATGTCAAATTATTTTGCGAATGCGGGCCGTATGGCTACCTGGACCATCGCCTCACATGAGGCAAAGGTGGGTCCTTCCTTTCAAAAATCACCACAGCTGACTCAAAATCTTGACAAGCTGCTAAGCAGCTACTGATTGAGGTGGAAGTTACAAATATAAAAATGGAGGCTGTGTGGGGCTGAATTCAAGCACTTGAAAATCCTATCAAGGAGAATAATGTGAGATTGGTAGAACAGAAAGAAACCTACAGAACTACTGGGACTGGGACACTATTCAGTGGCATCCAAAAATATTAACGGAGGGACCACCAGTGATCATAGGCACCGAGACTTAGCCCACCGAGATCTTATTATGTTTTACCTCAGTTAAAAAAAAACATAGTGTTATCATAAAGAAATGGAAAAACAATAGGCTGGACGTGGGCAGCTTTTATGCAAGAAAGTCATCTACAAAATGAGGAAGCTCTGAAATATAAAACAGGATGGGTGGTTCATGTTTTTCACATTTCTCAGGAGTAAACATAATATGGTGATTACACTAGTGAATAAAAACATATGTTTTGTCCTCTTAAACCAGAGAAAAGATAATGGAGGTAAAATTATTTGTATTCAGGTACTAATAGAGGGCTTGAAAATGGTACTATGTACTGTAACACATATGCTCCTAATAAGGAAGACTCGCACTTCTGCCACAGAGTAAATTGTATGTTGGAGGAGATGGAAGGCCAAATTATCTTAGCTGGAGATTTTAATCTGGTGATGGACCCTGTATTGGGTAGAAGCAATAGGTCCTTTAAAAACAAGCACGAAACAAAAAAACAAAAGCAATTTATAAGGTGAATAAAAATACGGGACTCACAGATATATGGAGCTTGACTAATCTTTTTGCTAGAGAATACACATTCTTTTCCTACTGCCACAAATTGTATTCAAGAATGTACTTTTTTTTTTAAATAAATAAATAGCACATTTGTTGTATTGTGATTTGGATGAATTGTAACATTGCATGAATTGTCATTACACACCATGCAGCAGAAGAAATGTGCATTACCAAAAATTGGGATCTGGAGAGAAGGGGCAGATGGAGAATGAACAGCTCCATACTACAAGAGCAAATCTTCAAAATGTGCTTAGGAGTGGAGCTTAAGTCTAGAGTGGAGCAAACTAATCATTGGCAGGATAGAAGATATAGCAATGGTTTGGGAAGCTTTGAAAGCATAACCAAGTGAGGAATTTACAGCAGGGAGAGCTTGGATAGAATTAAGACATTGGACAATTAAATGAAAGTTGAAGAAATTCAGTTGTCTGAAGTCTTCAGTGATTTACGATAGCAAGAATTTTGTAAACTTGCATGCCTTTTACATTATATCTACAAGAAGAAGGTGGAGTATGTATTACATCATCTGAAATCAGATTTCTACGAAGGAGCTGAAGAGCTGAAGTTGTTGACTAGAGAACTGAAATAAAGAAGTGTGATACCAGGGGTAGAATAGGGGTATCATGCCAGTAATCAAACAGGGTAATAAATTACCCCCTTCAACTTAAGAAGTGAATGAGGTTTTTTGTCAATACTGGCAGTCCCCAGGTTATGAGCAAGTTTGTCTTTAACTCATATTTGCAGGTAAGTAAAAAAATAATACAGTACATATTTATGTTCTGAATAATACAATAAAATAAATAATATAGAAATTAAGTTACTACAGTGTACATACAGAACTGTACTATACCTTGAGCTGCTAGTCCCCCAAAACCACTCAATATTTTCGCTAGTATCACAAAGTAGTGTGTACATTCGTTGTTCCAAAACATTGTTTTTATCCCACATTTTTTATATAAAAGGCTTTATGGCAGTCTATTTGTAAGCACAAGTTGGATGTTCTTAACCTGGGGACTGCCTGTACTATACCAACTATTTACAGTCTACAACATTCTCGGGAACCGTGAAAGAGGGGCTGGAGTCGTTCATATCCAACATTATAATACCTAGGCTTCAGGCTGATCAGGCAGAAATGTTACAATGTTGCATCACTGAGGATGAGAAGGCAGGCTATATCTCTCACGAAAATGAGAAATTACCTGGATATGATGGGCTCCTGATAAAGTATTACAAAGGATATGTCGACATTGTTGCCCAAGTATTGATACAGGTTTGTCAAGAAATATGGCTAAAAGGTCTACTACCGCCAATCTTTAACGATGTTTTAATATCCTTAGTCCCCAAAGAAAACAAGGACATGGACCCTGCAAATGTCAAGCCAGTAAGGAAGCTCGATCTTGATTGCAAGGTCCTGACGAAGATCTCGGCCTAATGTTGCAGCAGGGTTTGCCAAACACTATCCACCCAAACCAAGCAGGCTTCATGAAGTGTAGATCCTCCTCTGATAATGTTCTGTTCCATCTGATGTGGCTGAGTTGCGTAAAAAAAAGAATCTGCAGCTTCCATTTGCCTACACACTGAGAAGGCCTTTGATAAGGTGGAATGGGAATTTATTTTCTCGGTTTTGTAACATTTTGAACGTAGTCCCAGTTTTATTAAATGGGTAAAGCCATTTTATCAGGCAGTGTTTCTAAGCACAGGCTTTGGGGACCTCCTGACAGCCCACATTTTACTGGGAGCTTGGAAGAAAGTAAAACTTGGTCCGTCTGAGAATCCCTGAGGACCGGCCTGAAAGACGGTAATACAAGTAACCCAGGGTGGCAGTGATATCAAACCGTCCTATCATTTAAACCTCAGCAGGGGATCTTGTCAGGGCTGTTTATTAAGCTCTTTACTGTTTACCACTTGTATAGAAATATTAGCCATTGCAATTTGAAAGAACATACACTATTGCTATATGGGGATGATATCTTAGCTACAGTGACTGATCCAGTGAAATCTCTACCAAATTAGCTGGACACTATACGCTCATTTTCAAAGTTTTCAGGATGCAAAATCAACTGGTATAAGTTTCAAAGTCTTGCTTTTCATATATGTTGGAAAACTTCAGGTAGATCCCAGAGGGAATAAAGTGTTTTTGCATAAGATTAGGTCAGGATTTCTATGGAATGCCCTTAAACAATTAAAATCTATAATCACTTACAGTAGGATCAAAAATAATTTGGTTAAATGGTAAATGATTAGTCTCATTTTATGGGGCAAAATTAACATTTTTAAAAATGATGTGCTTCCCCAGTTTAATTTTATAGCCACAATGCTGCCAATTACAATATCAAACAATTTTTCAAGAAATTTTTCAAAATTTTGTATTTTATTCTGTGGAAAACGATAAATTGACCCGCTGACCAGATTCATTAGGAATTAGCAACTATAATTAAAAGGCTGCATTCATTTTGCTAATAAGGGGTGTGTGGCATTCATATCGTTCTAAGAGGATGAAAGTCCAAGTCTTTAGAGTCCTGGTGCTCCCTGTCTTGTTGTTTGGCTGTGAAACATGGACTCTATCCAGTGACCCAAGATGAAAACTGGATTTTTTTGGTACTGTGTTTCTTCTGAGAATCCTTGGGTACCGCTGATTTGACATTGTGTTGAGTGAGTGGTTGTTCAGGGAGTCCTCCAATGAGGCACATTACCTGCATTGTGAGGGAGTCTCCGTTATATGGCCATGCGCTGCGTTTCCCTGAGAGTGGTCTGGCCTGCAGGATTCCCATTTCTGAGGACCTATGCAGCTGAGGCAGGCCAATGGGACACTGACGTAACACCTGGCTACAGAACAGAGACGGGCACTTCCGGAGGGTAGGACTGGACTTTGTGTCAGCCCGGATGCCAACTGGGATCGTGAATTGTTCCATCGGTGTGGTGGTCCCAGTAATGCAGAATACCAGT
This sequence comes from Brevimyrus niger, assembly GCA_015164015.2. Lineage (NCBI taxonomy): Eukaryota > Metazoa > Chordata > Actinopteri > Osteoglossiformes > Mormyridae > Brevimyrus > Brevimyrus niger. The sequence continues at coordinate 26,643,405 of JAABNY020000119.1, forward strand.
GCATGCTCCCCAACATGATCTGACCAGTGGGAATGCCCCCTGATCAGGCAATTCTGGGTTCGAGTTTTAAAAATCTTGGTAATCTGGTATGGATCAGAAATTCGTCTGTCCCCAGGGTTGTGTTTGCTAGGGGAAGGATCCAGAAGGGGAATATATCAAAGAATCTATTCTCAGTTATTATTATTTTGAGAACTGGAAAATGACTAAAGCCATAGATGTGAAAGAATGGAAGTGGGACAATGGCGGAAACAGCATCTTATGAATGCACGCTCATTAGATGAAAGGGGATGACACTGACATGACTTGAATATGAAATTTGAAGTAATTGTCATAAAAACAACCGTCTGTGCTGTGTACCATACATCGTGTATCAGGCTTTCCAAAGAAAATCAATAAAAACTTTAATGAAGAAAAAAAATAATTGAATAGCTAGAATAAAAGTAGATGGCAGATGACTATTCATACAGTAAGATGGTGACTACAAGCTCCATTTTGCTAACTGCAAAGTTATAAAGATCCGTAAAATACTTTCAAAGTTACTCCGTTCACAAGACCTTTCTTCTAAGCATCTTGTACAGCTGTTCTTTCCTTCCTTTAATGCCACACAGTGCTGTTGCTTTATTTTGGGGCAATTTAGTTTGCAATTGAAATCAGGTGTAGTTCTTCATCTATGTAATGTTTTTTCAAAAATAGTAAAAAGATCCATCAACTACTTTTTCACTTATGACATTCAAAAGGTCAACTGCTTTCACCATTTCCTCTTTGTGCAAGCTCTTAAACTTTTTTACATTCCAGTTCACCCCTCCCCCCCCCCATACAATGGCTCTGAAAAGTTTAAAAAGGATCCAGCAAATGTTGTTTAACTTATCTAATTAACATGTAAAGTGTCTGCAGCAGTGGCAGCGGACTGGGGATAAAACCATTGTATGTATACAATGAACTGAATACAGAGCTGCACCTAACAGAACTAACAAAAAAATTGTATAATGTAACTCTGTCCATGTATAAGAAACCAAAAGCCAACACAACAGCGCTCCACTCTCAGACAGTATGTACAGGCAATGTTTTCACATAACATGTTCCCCTGTTCTGGATGCATGCTGAATTACAGTAATGAGTTCCATTTGAGATTAATGATACAGCTCTCATTCTCTGCAGACCAGAGGGCTCACCGCAGGTCATGCAGGGGTGAGGGCGTAACATGACATGGGAAATTGGGAATCAATTAAAATGGTCCTCTGCTCATAGAAATGAAGTCATTTTCAGGAAGTAAATTTCACCACTGTCATTAATTGCATATGAATATGCATTGGAGCTAAAATAACAAGTGTGATGTGTTCAACTCACTATTTAAATTGCCATAAAATCTGGAGGGGGGGGGGGGCAGTATATATTAGACTTTACAGACGTTCCACTACTTACGAACGAGATATGAACATTTCTAGTTACGAGCAGCCATTTGGATGGCCAAGTCATCATTCAACATCATTTTAAGGGTACTCAAATCTACATGCATGAGTAAGTATGTGTCATGCCCTGCTCATGCCAATCCTCCTGTGTGCCACACCCTCCTCGCTGCCTCGTGTGGAATCCCTGTGTCATTGGCTGTTTTCTAGTTGTGTTCATTAGTTTTGTGTATTTTAGACCGTGTTAAGAGTATGTTTCCCGAGTCTCGCATTCGGCGCAGTAAAGAAGCACAGGAGCTGGCAAAATCAAAGTGAACGCGGGGTTTATTTCAGGGAAAGCACATTCAGGAACATGAAAACGATGTCAAGATGTTAATGACTGCACTGGGGAAGCATACTCCAATGTGGACTTAAATACACAGCAGCAATCAACATGACTTGAAACAGCTGGTAACATGGGGATTCCACACGAGGTAAATGAGGGGGCGTGGCACATGGGAAGCTTGGATGACCAGGGCATGACAGTATGATGTAAAGCCAAAACATGTCTTCTTATCCTAAAACACATTACTTACGATGCATAAAACAAAAATGGATAATGATTGCACAGAATATTTCGCAAGAAAAATTAAGCCAACTTTGATCACCAGAACACGTCGTACTGATACACAAGTACAAAGAACTGGGATGCTAGGAGTATGCACGCTATATTGCTACGCAGCGGGAGTAGTGGCCAGGATTCGTACTAGGTGAAATTGGCAGGCAGAAGAAACTTTGATGTTGCGGACAGCAAACGGGACCCTAACGAACGCAATTTGGACTTAGTCTTCTTCGCTCATATGTCTGAAAATTCATAAGTTGAAGGTTCGTAAGTAGAGGAGCATCTGTACTGCATATATACCTCTGCTCTTGATTTGTTGATCAACAACAGCGACAAGAAAAGCATAAACCAAGAGTGCAGCTATAGAAATACTGAAACTTTCCTGTAACCTAGTATGCACGTTAAGTTTCCAGTTGCAAATTACATAGAAAAATTTAATTCATTCTTTTTCCCCAGCTCAGTGACAGAGAGCATACCCATTAACGTTACATGACGCAAACCCAAGGATTCCTACTGTTTAAAAGATGCACAACATTTGACAGAATGATGATAGCATAAACTCAGTTTGAGTCGCATTCATGTATATTCGTGCATATTGATTTCAATATAATGTAATATTCCGAACGTATAGTCAGGCATAACTTCAAGGCTTGACAGGCTCTGTTTTCCCGAATGAAATAAATGGCAATAGTGGGCCACATAATGACAGGGTATAATTGCAGGATAAATGTATTCCTCTGCTGGCTGTTCTCCCTGTAGTTTCCAGCGCTATGAAGAGTGGCACTCTCCCAACAAAGACACGCTGCTTTTCACAATTACTCTCTCTCCCGCTCTCTTCCATCTATTGTCAGAACCTCTGGGCTACACGCAATGGATTCTGGGATAAGCAAGCAGACTTCAAGGTATCTTAAATAATTGATTATGCAGAGCAAGATAATCTGTGGCCCACTTCCCAAGAACAAGTGCCAAGGAATTCACAAAAGAACACATTTCGATTTTTTTTTTTTCCCCGTTTTGTTTTTCTTCAACAATAGTGTATGGAGCATATACTGTATGGGCTACTCTGTGAATGCTAAAATGTGCATCTTAATTCTGATTATGATGCATCATTTGAAGGCTTCTTCGCCTGCCCTGCACAGCGCTCATCCTTCTTCTGTAAAACTGAATAACAATACAGGAAAACGCATGGAAACCCTGGCCGCCACCTCATAAGGAGTTTTGTAAATATGTATATATTATAATATAGCCTTTTCTACATTGCAAAACAAGAATTCCACCAAATTACAGGCATTACTAATCATGATCTGGGATTGCACCACGAAATGTGATCATTAAAGAGTAACGTATGACTTTTGTCTATTATTAAGTGAATATATAAAAGGCAAATTCAGACAATGAGCTGAGGTGCTCTATAGTCATCAAATGACGTCTAAATCCACTGGCCATCATCTTGTTAATACTATTTTTACATTTCACAACTTTAGTTACACTGTGCTTCTCAGCATGTCTCACATAGCAATAACTATAACAAAACCACCTTTGCAAAATTAGTTACAATCTGTTTGTACATTTGTGATACAGAGCAATTCATTCCACAGGAAAGCTTTTGTTGAAATCAAATAAAAAAGAAAGAACACTGGTTTCATTCTGATTTATGAGGAGAGCATGTAATAATACTTCATGCAGTAAAGGCAGTTAAAGAGACAAGGGAATAGGGAGTTAGAATGAATGAAAGTTGCATTTATACAGTGTTTCTCACAGCACCAAAAGCACTTTACAGAAGCAATGGAGAGTTACTTCATCCACCACCATTGTGTAGCCCCCCCCCCCCCCCACCACCTGGGTTATGTGACGGCAGCCATTCTGCACCTGTATGCTCAGCACACAGTAGCTAAGGCGGTGAATGGGCAGGAGAGAATATACCAATTAGATAGAGGAGATGATTAGGGCAACAGTGGTCAGTTTAGCCAGGCCATCAGGCCACCACCCCTTCTCTTTCAAGAAGCCCAAGGATCTTTTATGACCTCAGCAAGTCAGGACCTTGGTTTTACGTCCCATCTGAAGGATGGCACCATTTTTTCCAGAGCCGTGTCCCCCTCACTGCACTGGGAAACTGGGATCCACACAGACCACAGGACCGACTAACCTGTTGGCCACACCAACATCTCTTCCAACAGCAACCCAACTTTAGCAGCCCGAATTGTATCCAATATTTATCCCTATTATTTTATTGACATAATATATTATTCATAGTCATTACATTATTGGCCGCTACATGCATTCTTAAGACTACAGACACAATTAACAAAATTTTTCCTGCACAAATACATATATGTCTGGAATGTTAATGACTCATAGGTACTGCGGAGAAAAGAATAGAACTGTAGATGACTGTAATAGGATACCACAATGTCACGTGTTAGATATTAATATATTTGACAGAGAATAATACCTCGAATAATGTATTGTATCATTGAGAATACAGACATTCGGCCTGTATTTGGCGGAACTCCACAAATCAACACGGATTCCGTTCCTTACATTATTGCCGTTTCTTGTTGCGATGAGGCCTTTAAGGTTCAGCTTCTTTGATCACTAATTTTAACTCGGTGGGAAAGGTCAGTGTGTTTGTTTTTTGGCACACTGCCTTCAAAGCAGATTCTGTACAAGGCATGCATCCCGAAGCTTAGTGAATATAATCTTTGCATCTGCCAGCCTAATCCCTCATATCTGATGGCATAAATAACACCACGGCCATAGTTCTAATTTCAAAGCATGATGCGGGGCGGGGGGGTCATTTAAACCCTTGCCTTCTTAACTAGCACTGTACATCCTAGCATTCAATAAAAAATTTTTTTTTAAAATCCACATTCCCTAGGGATCACTCTACTGCTCCACTGTGGGATATAAAACAGTGTCTGACATTGTATGTGGAAAAGGAATTAAGCACCATTGACTCATTGCGGGAAATTAAATTTTATATTTTCCTGGGAAGGCTTTGTGAGATGGGAATTAGATCAGATAGGAACCTTCACTGCCTTCATAACTCTATGGATAACTGGGTTTTACTGTGTTAAAGGCACAGCGACAACAAATCAGATTGAAACCCTCAATATTCTAGCCAGGTCGGACTGATAGGTAGTATACCTTTTAGATACTGCACCCTGAGTTTGTGTTCGTGCTGTACTTGCAGAATGTGAGCTAATGAGTTGGAATGGCAGTTTCGAGTTAACAAATCCAACAAGGTAATGATTTATTCTCATGCTGTCAAATTGTAAAATCAAATAGAGCAAAGACAAGTATGGCTGTTTTGGAAGCCCTTCTGTTCCTGTAAATTGCCCCAACCTGCAGAAAACATGCTCTTAATGCTTTATGCGTCACCCTTTGTCTTCCAGCAGGATATTGGTTTCATTTTCTTTACAGCTGGCATGCTCATCAGTCGGAGGAGTGAATGGTTTTGTTATGCCTTTTGTTCGGTGTTTTTAAATCAGGTGCTGCAGATAAATAAAACATTAATGGTGTGTGAGCAGCCAGTGCCGATGGGAGCTCTGTTATCTTGCATTGCTGTGCTCCCCTTGTTTCCACACTCTGCCCCTCTCTGTCTATCTAAGAAAAGAAGATTTCTGCTAATCCACAAGGGTTTTCAACACATTCTGTTGTAATTACATCCCTCCCCCCACCCCTGGTGCCCACCCCACGCCTTCCCATACCCCCTTTCTTCTCTGTCAACATGGCAGTGGTCCATGATACTTCAAGCAAAGGGACTCACCTCTATATAAAACCCCTTCATTACCCAAGCAGCACCCCACCCTGTCCCCTGCCACCCGCCTTTCCTGTTCCAATAAAGCTGTAAGTGATAAGAGAGTTTTACTATTCCACCGTTCATGCTATTTCCCTGTAGACCTCCACTTTCACTTGCTATCAGACGGAAATGCCTCAGAATAGAAAGTGTTCTTCCGCAACGCTGATTTTTTATTTTTTATTTTGTAATGAATGAAGCAACAGAGTGTAACACACATCTCCACGAGTTGCACCCAGCGTCGGTCATTTTCACCCCCACCCCCCGATCTCTGCTGGGCGGAGAGCTCGAAAGGACGGCAGCTGCCTGATAGCCACAAACAGAAAGGGCTGCCCGCTCCCTGTGAGAGCGCAGACATTGTCTGCAAGGAAAATTGATAATAAAGTGGAAATTCAGACGGGCTTATCGCTCTCGTTCAGTTAAAAAGGGCTTTGCATTTCTTTTTTTCCCCCATCATGTGTATTTGCAATGTCCATTTTCTGCATGAGGATAATAGCTTTTCAACACAAAGATAATACAAACCACATTAGCTGTGCTCTTTCCAAATTAACATTTCAAATTGCCACAGGGGTTAAATTAACAAATAATAGAACTAATATAAAATCCACTATTAGTATTAATTGGCCATTATTGAAAATAATGAATAGGGCTTTTGCAAGGCATGTAGCTAAAATATCCTTATCATACACTTAAACAAATATACAATATATGCACTGGGCACTATATTTGATACTGCAACATAATACCAGAGAGTACCCCCCTTTGTTTCCAGACCCACTTCAAGGTTTGAGTTCTGTGTTCTGAGAAACCATTCTGCATGTCCTGAATGTGCTGTTCTTCTTGCACTTGTGTTCATCCAGTCAGCTTTAACAAATCTCACTATTCTCCTCTTTCTCCAGCTTAACAGCAAAAAAAAAAAAAATGTCACTGCGCCAGGCACATAGTTTAACATCATACCCAGGATACGAAAGTTTAATGTCATACCCAGGACAACTATACCCATTTTACAATGGAAAAATACTGTAGAATGTACCTGTACATAACCTATAATGAGAAAAAAATGTTTCAAAATACCTTAGCATGTTGTGGGTACTCACCAGCTTACACCCTGTACTTGCTTTATGCACGTTTGAAACTTACAAACTCTTTCTGGAATTCTTAAGTCTAAGTCTTTCTGGACCATGACAAACCTCAGATACAGGGGTCTGACTGTTACAATTCACCATTTTCCTTCATTATTACTGCACTTAACTCTAATGAATATTAGGACCATTATGATGTCTATTTCATAAAATATTTAGATGTACACATTAATAATCTTTCATATTGTAATCATTTTATTTTTAACCTTTTGTATGTTAGTGGGCTGCTATGCATCACTGTGTGTATAGGCCGATTTGCGCTTCTGCTTTAAATTGATGTCGCAAGTACGGTGTAACAATGGACCCTACGCCGCATCTTATGCCATAGCCAGATTTGCACCTCATCCTTCTGAGGCTGCATTCAATGACCTTGAGTCACTGCGATGCAACGAAGATGTCCCATTTCAAAGGCTCCTTCAAATGAGGTCTAGAAATGTGTCCTTCGTTTGTCAAGTCATGAAGGATCCAATGCACAAGTACAGAATAAGGTAAAAAATCTCTGGATGTTGTTCTTGCCCTGCCCCAAATATCAAGAATACATCACTTACATCCTCACAGAGACCAGTCCTCAGGTTCACCAAACCCCAAGTTCACCCTTGGAAGGCAAGTTAGGAAGACCAGTCTTGCCAATGGGGTCCTTCTTGACCTTCTTGACCTCGAGCTGTGTGAGCCAATAGATCACCCGATCGATCAGTTTGAGGAAGCAGGAGCAGGAGCCAAGGAATCGGGGAAACGAGGAATTTATTAGGGATAAGCACAATCAGGAAGAGCTTCTGACATACCCTCCCGTTTGCAATCTTTCCACTTTCCACAATCTTTCCATCAGCACGATCGATCATTTTGAGGTCTTCAGCCTCTTTGAGACAAGGTGTTTCTTTTTGAGTCTGGTCATTCTGTCGGGTGAGTACGGACCGGAGAAGCAGGAATCAAGGAATCTGGGAAACAAGTAATTTATTATGGGTAAGCACAATGAGGAACACAAAGAACATAATGACAGCAATGACTGGACTGGGGAAACATATTTGAATGCAGACTTATATACACCAGACTAATTAATAACAATGAGAAACAGCTGGCAACACGGGATTCCACACAACGTAAATGAGGGGACCTGGCACACGGGAGGTTCAGCCAACCAGGGCATGACACAGACTATCCCATTTGACAATCAGCATTTCTCAATACCAAGATGGCACCTGCGATCTTGGCAAGACTGGTATTGCTAACTTACCTTCCAAGGATAAACTTGGGGTGTGGTGCCAGGGGACTGGTCCCGTTCTGTGAGGATGTCAACCTGGATCTCGAGAAGAAGTGGAAAGATTGCAAACGGGAGGGTATGTCAGAAGCTCTTCCTGATTGTGCTT
>JAABNY020000119.1:26663953-26675851 GCA_015164015.2 Brevimyrus niger
TGGATAGAGCAGCGAATATGCAGACATACAGAGGGACAGAGCAGCAGACATGCAGGCATACAGAGCGATAGAGCAGCGGATATGCAGACAAGCAGACATACAGAGGGACAGAGCAGCAGACATGCAGGCATACAGAGCGATAGAGCAGCAGATATGCAGACAAGCAGACATACAGTGGGACAGAGCAGCAGACATACAGAGCGATAGAGCAGCAGATATGCAGACAAGCAGACATACAGTGGGATACTGAAGCAGATATGCAGAACTTAAATTTAAGGCAAACTCTATATTTTGTAATTCTTACACATCACACCTGTTTTATTGTCTTCCAACTGTGTGTCACATGACTATTTTGGTCCAATCACGATCGAGTGATCATGTTTATGGTAAAAGCTAGACTACTTTCATTAGCTCAAGATAGATAATAACCCTGAGACTGCAGAGCCTCCAGGGACAGTCAACCCGGTGGAGTATAGCATACTGGAGTCAAACTTCAGTAGAGTATAGCATACTGGAGTCAAACTTCAGTAGAGTATAGCATACTGGAGTCAAACTTCAGTAGAGTATAGCATAATATTTTAAAAATGTATTTTTCTTTATGTAGTTACTTTATGTATATGTAATACGTTCTTCTACTTTTTTTGGTGATTGCTGAAACCCTTATTTATTCCCTCCATTTTTCCTTGTCCCCCCCACCAAACAAAAAAGAAAGAGGTCAATCATGGCTGAAAAACCTGGAGAGTCATTACACTTGTAATTTGCATATAATATATATTTGCATGTATAATTATATTTTTAAAGTTTAGCCCAATAAAATGTTAGAGCATTATTTCTAATACCAAATGTATAGTTCCATCATTACATTGCCTCATTCATTGGTTAATGCTGCACAACGACTGATACTAAAAAATGACATTTGTAAATACAGAGGTCAACAACAGGAGATTAATAAGTCATTAGATTAGATCAGACAGCTAAAAAAAAATAACGTTATGCGCGATCTTCCTTCAGTCTATAACATGTTTTATATCTTTCGTTGACTAGGGTACTTCTGCTTAGTCAAATGCAATTAATATTTGGACAGCTAACTCTTCAGAGAGATAGAAGAAAAAAGAAACAGATAAAATATGCAACATGCAATATAAACAAACATCTCCTACTGACACACAGACTTAATTGCCCTGCCTGTAGCTGCTTTCTGTGTATCACATTTTGGTAAAATGACAGATTGCTGTGATAAAATAATGTCATTATGAGACAGCAGTAAGTTGAGTCTGAGTTGTGGGCACTACAGGAAAAATAATGTTAATCTTTAATCTTGAGGTTATAATATGACAATAATTGCCTTGAAATTTATGGTTGTACTATATTACTGTTTTAAGAGGGTTCATTGGAGAGTTTTTTTGTTTGCAGAGGTGCGTAGAAGCATAGCATACACTCTTTTCTGACACAATTCTTTCTTGTTAATGTTGCATTTGTGTCCGTGCGCTGTTGCATTTCACACGTATGTCGTTGTATCTGAAGTATTATTGCACTGGAAAACCGCATCTTTGGTGCTCCAGTTCATAGTGAAGAGTCTGATTTTAAGCCTGAGGAGGCCGAGGAGAGGAGACAGCCTCTCCAGCTCCTGCAGCAGATGGAAACGTCAAAAAGTGACACTCGGCTGTGAAGCAGCACCTGGTGGAGATGGGATATGCATCAGTACATCTGTGGCCATAAGACAAAAAAGCCAGCCGGAGATCTTCTTCATTAAGATAGAATTGCTGGCAAAAGGACCAGTGCAAACGTTGCCAATCGGACTGCAAGCAAATGCCAAGAAAGCTGGGATGGATAAATATGGCAGGAAGGCAACAAATGATTGATTTTTCTTATAGACTTTTCCCTCAGTTCACTTTATAAACCTACATACAGTACTAGTTGTCATTTGGTATCGATATAAAGGAAAGCAAAATTTAATTTAACATCTAATATAAACTATATAAGAACGTATATGTAAAATTATTCTTATGGAATCTTGTGGGATTAATGGTAGATAATCATATTTATCCTTTGTAACAAACATCAGCCTTAAAACCAAAAACTGATCAATATTGAGAACATAAGTCATGAACTTAGCTCCTATTTCTATTGATACAGCAGTAAAAAAAATGTTTCCTTTAACAAATCCTTAAACCCTCATAATTGGTTCTATTGAAAGCTACATTGTGCATGGTGAAGTGGGACTCCTTATTTACCTTGTGTTGTCATTGGCCGTCCTTCCTGTCAAACAATCTTAAAGGTGGTAAAAATTAAAACTCACAAGGCATGGTGATACCGGACAGATAAACCAACTTATTCCGGGCAGCCTGAAAGACCCATAATAATATGAGGAGATTCGCACGAGTGCAAAATGTCCCTCCCTTGGCAAAAAAATACTGAAGGGACCTTTCAATGAAGCAACACATTGATACATTATTCAAGTTTCGGCAATTAATACTGATGTTAGCTTCGTCTTGCCACTTTTGGGATGAACTGACATCAGTGCAGTGGCAATGCCCGGATTTGGCAGGCCATGCAGGAGAGGCTACAGTTCAGAAGAATGCAAACCTCAGGCCCAAAGGCCTGGAGTTCTTCAGTTTTTAGAATACATTTGAATTAGATGTCTTGGTCCCCCCCTCCTCTAGTTGCTTGGACTCACCGCCTCTACAGCTGTTTATCTTTCTGAACCGATTTCCAACCATTTTTCCTTCTGCCCTCAGAACATTTTTTGCGTAAGTCAAGCTCCCACAAGCCTGATTTATACCTGGTCAGGTGACTTATTATCCAAATAATTACTTCAGTAAAAGCAATCAACAGCTGAGGTGGAGCGAAAGCCAGCAGAGGCTTGAGAATAAGTTCGGTCACACCGGAATACATTATTTTCAGTCATTTTAATTGTGCGTGGCTGTAGCACACTGGGGGACCAACACGTATGTGAACCGAATGCAGGTAAACCAGCTTTAAGGCCTGATGGGTTATTCCCAGTATAACAGTAGACGATTACAGTTTTGCCCAGAATATCTGCCGTATGCCTTAGGGTCAGGTTCTGGATATAGTGGCCATTTTATCATGTTTTTCCTCAGAGAATTTCTTGCCTCGTAACGAATGACGCCAGCAGTCCGTAAGTGTGCAGGAGCTATGGACAGAGGTCTCACGGTGTACGTAAGAATTACGCCGCCCCTCCCCCCAGCTCAGCCGGCAGCCCCTTCTTCAACACTCTGCTGGACCACGGCAAGTCAGAAGTCATTACATGAACTATTAACTCGCGCTCAGCCTCATTAAGCATGCAAATTGACGGGGGGACGGGAGGCCTGGCGGAATGGCCTGGCGCTAGGAAACAAAAGTAATAATAAGAGGAATGTGAGCGTGCCGTTATTGGCCATAACACCAATGGCCTGACATTTTCGGCTTCACAGGGTCATCAATAAGGTGACTGTTTTGTTTTCCTCTTCTTTCCCTCCCTGACAACATAACCGCCTCTCCTTCCTCGGCTGACTTCTCCCTCTTACCTTTTGTTTTCTTTCCCTCACGGTTGACTGCAGGCTACAACGTCCGTCTTCGGTCTCTTGCCGTCATCAGCGGCTCTCCGTCCTTAAGTACCACGCGCGCTATCTGCGATAAATACAGACGTTCCTTCACAACAGATCAGCAAAAAAATGCATTTGTCCATGAACAGTCTTCGGATTTTGAACGAATGTGAAAACAATTGTAAAAAAAAATCCCACAAAAACACACAAGCAGAGTATACAATTAATACTTATTTACATGCACTGAGAACCTAAAGTGTCTTTTAATTAAGAGCCCATATGAGATAGGCAGACATTGCAATCATGTGCCCCCACCACCCATCTGTCTATCAAAGGCTTGGACATCTGTGGGAGGGGGCCGAAGCCATCCTGTTTCAGACAGAATATTAAAATGCCACCCGCGGGTAAATTGTCTGGAAATAATTCAGAGTATCCAGCCTAGCTGCTCTGCAGCATTCATCAAAGCGCAAGCTGAACTTCAGCCAGCCGCAGAATATACACACGGCGGATGTCTGTATTGTGTGCGCGAGCTTTGTGAGGACCAAAACCTTCCTAAAAGTGATTTTACATAAAAAGCAGCCTAATCGGAAGGGATATTTTACTGCCCATGCAGGGACTTGATATATTTTTGTATCTGACATTCCAGACGTGAATGTAAGAACCACGAATGCCAGAATTTGTACTTCAATGTAGCTGCACCAAGAATATACCTCACAAAACCGCAGCTCAGACTGACTTAACCAAAATGACGTTTACTTGTTACGTTTTAATATGATTTTACTAAATGGTGGAAGGAACCTCGCATCACAGTGCGAATTACATTTTGTCAGAAACCATTTATGAAAACTTTGCCCTGGCCTGCGTTGGTGAATGAACTTTCGCTGTTTATTTCTTTATTTATTTGGGATCTTTTGCACGCACAGCCCCTCTGCAAACATGCGTGATGATCCAGTAGCCCCTTGTACAGCTCCCCATGGCTTTTATACAACTTCCCGACCTCCTCTGCTATGCTAGTGCTGTTATTTTTTATGTCCTCCATGTCCAGTTTTCACTGCTTTTTTACTCTCAACTTGCTGCACTGCCGTTAATTCTCTCGGGCTGCAGTTTCTTTAGACCCCCGATGCTTTGAAGTAGCTTCCCGTTTCCATCCTTAAAATGATCAGCAGGGTTCAATGTTCTATGACAATTTTTAAGAATTAATAAAGGTGAGGTTCTGCATGATTTTCATGCTAAATGTACCAAGGTGTGGCCTTACAAAGCTAATAAAAAGCTGCCACCTTGGATTCAGATTCAGAAAGTGTCCAAGGGCATATTCCATAGGAGACATTGCCATCCATTGGTGAGAATAGGGATTGCAGTCTTAAAGAAGGTTGTAGTTGGGAGCGTAACTGTATCTTTGGTACATATACAGTATCAAGACACATATATAGGTGTAAACAAAAGGGAGATCATCTACTGAGATGCTTTGGGTTTAGCTTCTGCAAGCTAGCATTTAAATAGCGTTTGAGATGTGATGGTTTGTCCTGTCACTATTGATCACCTAGCTATATTTTCTTAACACTCAAAATGATGAAACTCTGTGAAAACCTGCATGTTGTTAATGTTATGGGCTATTATGGGCACTTGATCGATAACTTTAATTTAATTTGAATATGATGTATAAATCAAACCTGAACTTATTAACATACAAAAAAAACCTTATTCTCAGAGACCTCTTCACAATACCATAACACATGTGACGTATTCTAATTTAGGAATAGAACATTTTTGAAGTGCTAACATTTAAAAAAGTTGAGAAATGTTTTAGCTGTAATAGTGTAAAAGTCTGAATTTAACATTCAGTAATTTTTGTTTCAGATTTTTAATCTTTAGTCAGTTTTCCAATATGTATTTTTCTTTCTCTATACTACTGATTTTTATTTTATTTTTTGAGTGTAACATGCCAATGGCTAATTGTATGATTTTTCTCATTTTCCCATAATACATAATTTACCATACATCTAAAACATGCAAAAATAACAGCATATGAAGCAAGACATATTTTGATATAAACTGTTAAATTTTTATTTTATTTTTATCTTCTATTCTTGGCTGTTAATCCAAGTATATAAAACACAATATCACTTCATGAAAGGCATTGGAACATTGGCCCACTTTCCAACCTGCTTGCAAATTTCATTTTCTAAAAGCCTGCCGAGTGTATAATCAATCTGGGCAAAGCATGGGATTTTTTGTAAAAATTAGAAATTATTCTGCTTAAAACGGGTCATTCAGCCTTAAATTTGAGGATCTTTTTGCAGGAAATCCTGCCCCCCCTTTTTTTTTAAAAATAGGCTAAATTTAAAAGTGTGGTTGCTATTCCAAATCCTGACCCAAGTGTTGTGGGAGAGGAAATGTTGAACACAGGTTTGGTTTTGAGGTCTGAATCATGGGGGATTCATCTCATCTGCCATCGTTCCTCCTCTGGATCTGTGTGAGGCCTCATTTTCCACATGATTAGCCATCCACCTGCCCACCTGCCCTGCCCAGTCTACCCCCCCTCCCCTCCCCCTCCCTCTAGGTCCTGATCATCCCAGAATATTCTACCGACTAGCTGAGCAATGTATTGGCCTTTTACAGCCAGCCAAAGATGCCAAATGTGGGCCCGTTTGACTGGATAAAGAGGATGGTCTACCACGAGAAGAGGGTCCTATTATTGGGTGTCTGGAACCAAAAACAGCCTCTTGGGAAAATTGCTTTGGTCAGAATGACTGACGGAACCCCAAGGCACTCGGGTGGAACATAGAAAGAGATTTACTGGAAAACAGGTATTACAGCCTCCGGACAGGAAGAAACATACCAAATAAAAAGGGTCTTATTTGGAAAGAAAAACAATATAATTTGTAACTTTTGGTCTATCAATTTAATAATTACATATGTTTCATTAATTTATATCTTCAGTCATGGATGAAGACAGGTGGAATCAACTGGCTCATGGGAGTCTTATTTATGCAAAAAAAAAATTGAGGGCAGAATCAAAAATGATTGATTCAAAGAGACAATCTGATTATAGAGGAGGTGAGACCAGCCAATCAAATGTCTTGGTCCAGATGTCTTGGTCTTCTAGCTGCCTAAACCCACCTTGTCTATAATCTGACTCCCATGAGCAATCAAGTGAAACAACCTCAGTTAAGGGGAAGTCCCTGTTCTGAGATGACCACGCCCCTTTCTATCATAGCATGTCTCCAGGAAACTGTTATCCAAATAAACTGCCAAACTCCTGAAAATATCCTTCCTTGATGTTTACCTTAAAAGTCCTATATTTTTTGCATTATTGTAGCTACACCAATTGAGAACAGAAAAAAATAATTACATTTCCATAAGAATTTCATTCATTTTAGACTAGCTTATTTTTCAATGTAATGATGAGGATGGGCCTTTGCAAGCCAGATAATCCTCAAGACAGCTCACAATAACATTGGCAAAATCGGTAAAGGGCATTTGTGGAGAGAAGAAAAAAAGTTACCTGCAAAAAGTTACCTTGGTCACAAACACAATCTGTAGTATTGTATGCAAAGCTGTTTTTTTATCAGATGACTACTGCACAATGTATACCTTACTCTATTCAAACTGACAGTAGGGCATTATAAATTAATTGTCTTCATAAGGTTGGAAATGAAAAATGCCTTAAAGTAATTTCATTTGAAAGTGTCCAGTATACACCCCCACCACCACCATAAAACTGTATTTAATAAATGTGGTGGCAACCTTTCAGTACATCTCTCCATATGTCTTCAAACTGCTTATCCTGATCAAGGTCGATATACAGAGACACATCCAGAACAGAATGGCGGTCCTTTCCATACAGTACATATTGACTGGTTTACAGTACCTCCTGTACATTATTGAATTAGGTGTAAAAACATCCAATGCATTAATTTAAATATACGTGTAAAATTCTAATCTTTACGTTTCCAGCCAGCTGCTAACGAGTATGAAACTGATTAATGTAATCACTTCTTGAATTCCCTAATTAGCCAGACTGGCCTCACTCAGGCGATTAGAATGTCAAGCACAGTAAGTAATGTAGAAAGCAACTATACAGAACATGTGGACTAGATTAGTGTAAATGCTAATGCATGTCATCTAACCACTCTTGCACTACAAGGTCCCATTTTGTACACGGTTTCTCTTCCCCAATTAAAATCCCAAGCCACTCAGTAGTCTTTGTGAAATGTATTTGTATTGCCAACTGATGAAAGGACTACTGCAGTTTCGGAATGAAAGTCAGCACTATTTAATCACTTGTCAGTTGAAAATTAAATCAAATGTTCAGTGGCTTTCAAGGCAACCATAGAATGTGGAGAAGCAGATGACCCCCTTTGGCGTTACACACCCCTCCTGGTGGGTGTTAGGGCCACTGCAGCCCTCTTCACAGATCATTCCCATTATGGATGTCCCCTTCATCCAGAGCGCACTGTGACAAGTGACCTGAGCGAGCAGCTTTTAGACACTTTTGACAATGGAAGTAAGAATGTGCAGACAGAGGGGCTGTTCACTATACTCTACGGCTGGGCAATACGGCATTTTTTTTTTCAGTCATATCGCTATATAATTCAATTTCAAATTCATTATTTCATCACGGAAAGGGTCAATTTTTGCTTTAAATTCCCCTAGGATTCCCCATAAATGCTTTCAGACGATGAAAAAAACAAAGAATTGAATAGATTGTAAACACAAATCTAATTCTAATAAATACGTAAATCATACAAAAATAAACCTTTTTCGTCATAGGACTTTATGGTTTATTGCTGGGATTTTTCTCTGACTGCCTCGCTGTTCAATCCAGGGAATAGGTTTAACTTTGCTAGTACAGTTGCTACCAGGGATTGTCAACCTATCCGTAAGCAGACAAACGTGTCTGTTGCAAGACCCATCCATGTCCACAGGTTTCTAAATGCCATGTCCAATATTCATTTTGATCACAATGTCCATCAGAATTTGCGATGGTTCTGACCCCTGACTGCCACACATCCCCTATGTGAAATGCCATGTCATGTATTTCACCACAAAAGGCAGCCCAGGCAGGATCCAGGATCCTCCAGGAACAAGTCTGACTTTCTACTGGCAATGGTAACTAAACCCTCACTCTGTTTCACAGGGACCTAATGACCTGCAGCAACCGGCCCAGCATCCCATAATCCCAAAGTACCCCCACAGGATCCCTCTAAGGACACGGTTGTGTACCTTTTCCAAGTCCACAAAAAACATGTAGACCAGATGGACAAACTCCCATGAACACTTCAGGATCCTTGTGAGGGCATAACGAGCCGATCCAGTATTCCAAGAATCTGCATTGCTCCTCCTGGATTTGAGGTTTGACCAAGGGACAGACCCTCTTCTCCGGTACCCTGGCATTGGCCTTCCCTTGGAAGTTGGAACACACCCCCTTGATTTCTTTTCTTAAACACTGGGATCACCACCTCGGTCTGCAAATCCAGATCCATGGTCCCCAACTAAATCAAGACAGCCCAACAGCATCAAGATCTTTCAGGAACTCAGGGGTGCGTATAATCCACCTTCTCGACCTTGCTACAAGTGTTCCAACTCTACTTCCTCCAAGGAAGGCATATCGGTGGATCCGACGAGCTCATATTGCTTGTGTAGTGTGAGTAGTCAGGTCGCATACGAGACGGGAGCTTTACCTTTTTAGCGCATGCGATTTAGTCGTACAATTGAGCTGGCTGTTTACAAAAAGACTGGAAAAATTGTATGCTCAGTGTATGCCCAGCTTAAGACTATCATATTGAAGTTGCATTCACTTCTGTAATATGATATGCTGATGTGTACTATCAGTGTAAACTTATTGAAAGTTTGTCAAAGTTTCTCATTTTCTAATCATTTAAATTTTATGTTAATATACTGTTTATTTCACCCAGCCCAAAAATACTGAAGTATTTAAACCTGAAGACTGTTTCAGAGGTCAGTTTAGAAACAATATTACTGTTTTATTGATTATCGGATAATTTAATGCTAGACAACTTGCAAATTTTTAAACTGGAATGGCAGAACGCTGAAGAGCAAGTCCCTGTTGTTAACCCATCCACAATACTATCTATTTTATTACTTATTTGTTGTTTCTTCCCATCCATCAATCTTCCATAACCACTTACCCAGCCATGGTGAGCTTGTACATGAAGCCCTGTACCCCAATTTAGAAATTTAGAGATGGCAGTTCACTTAACTATGTGTTTTCGGACTGCAGATGGAAAATGGAGTAGACAGAGGAAATGCACACAACGTGAAAAATGAAAAAAAAAAAAAGAAAGAAAGAAAAATTCCACACTAATGCATTTGAAGTATATTACACACACACAGCTGGAGACAGGATCTGAACCCAGCTATAGTGCAAACTACTTGCTGCTGAACTGTTCCATTTTATTGATATTAATATTTATCTCTTTAGAGTTTTACTAGTTTAGGCTTCAGTACTTAAATACATAATATGTAACATACATTCAAACAAAACAGCTGTTTCTAAAAAAAATTATTCATACTTGCTCACTAAACCTTGGTAAGGCTTCATATTTCACATAACCAATTCTCTGGTTGTCACTATGATTATTAAAATCCATCCATCCATCCATCTATTCTCCACCTTCTTATCCTGTACAGGATAACTGGGGGCTTGGAACCTATCACAGGTAGCTCAAGGCACAAAGGAACTGCCAGGATGAGATTCTAACTTATTATAATGCATATAGACTTATACATTCACACACACAATCTCTCCTGACAGGCCATTTTCATTTGTATGTATCTGCCAGCCGATTTTGTGTAGAACAACAGACAAGTAGGTAGATAATACTTGCTATTCTCTTGGACTAAACTTTCGATGATCGACCAGTTGCAAGCGCAATGGATCTGTCGAAAACAGCTATGCAGACTGTTACGCGGCGTAAGTTTGGGGTATGTGCGTAAGGGAGATACGTGTTGTAAGGTCAGGGTACATGCCGTAATTGTTACGTGCCATAAGTTCAGGAGGGTGCCTACAGGTTCTTCGGACTTCCTGCCCACTCGCCCATTGGTCAACTGCTCCCTCAACTCCGCCCTCTGGACCTTGCCCCGCCTCCCTTGCCTTTCAGAGCAGTTTCCGGATTTTCGGTTAAAGAGGCTGCAGCTTCGTCATTTTATCTGCCCGCTACTTGCTTCTCGCCTGCTAGCTCACTCTTAATTCATTTTGCCTTTGGCTTGCATGCTCGTGTATAACTGTTTTTGTTCTTATTTCCCGATTTTCGCCTCGTCCCTTATTGTACCTTCGCCCTGGTTTCGCCTGCTTGGTTTTGAAGTTTCGCTCGTACCCCGACTTTGCCTTTTTGATCTTCCCTCTGGATACTATCCTTTCGGCTGCGTGTTTTTCTGTTCCACTCTGTGTGTGTAAGGAGTGTCTGCCTTTTTGTTTCTTCGTCAACGTGGGGATTACTGTTTGTTTAGTTAGGGAGATTGGCTTAGGTTTCGTTTCACGCTTTTGTTGTGTTCACTTAGAATAAGCTTAGCTTGGGTTTATATTTGGTAGATGTGTTTTTGTTTGTTTCTTTGGCCTCTGTCACTCCTGACGTTCGTTACACCCAGTGTTTGTAAAGTGTCTGTGAAAAGCTATAAGAAATACTATAAAATGACTCCCATTGTGTCCCGTGGCCCCTTCTCTTACTCCTGGTTGTCTTGTCCTTCTCAATCCCTCCTTCCCTTTTACTTTGTTTGGCTCCAACCCTAGACTGCACAAAAGTAACCAGATGACAATGGAATGGTAGGTACCAAGCCAGTAAGGGTGCAAAGTAGCGGGTGGGTTTTTCAAAGCACATGTTGGTAGCCAATAATGAGTAACAGAGGTCTAGTGAGAGAACCAATTACTAAACAAGGAACTGAGCTGCAAATTTGAAAATGCCAATTCCTCTAAGCTTTGCGTTGCAAGAGGAAACCTCTATCACTTGGGGAAGCCAAGAACTTCACATGCACAGAGCTGGGGTGGGAACTGAAATCCCAGTCCTGTAGGCATGAGGTAAAACTGCTTTTCACTGGGCCAACAGCAAAATCTAATAATTACACTCACCTAAAGGATTATTAGGAACACTACACTAATACGGTGTTTAACCAACCTTTCGCCTTCAGAAATGCCTTAATTCTACGTGGCATTGATTCAACGCGGTGCTGAAAGCATTCTTTACAAATGTTGGCCCATATTGATAGGATAGCATCTTGCAGTTGATGGAGATTTTTGGGATGCGCATCCAGGGCAAGAAGCTCCCATTCCACCACATCCCAAAGATGCTCTATTGGGTTGAGATCTGGTGACTGTGGGGGCCATTTTAGTACA
>JAABNY020000119.1:26681219-26698787 GCA_015164015.2 Brevimyrus niger
CATTGTTAAATTCTAAACAAGACCATAATATACATTATTATTATTATTGTTGCTGTTACAATGATAATGATAATAATAATAACACTAGTTTATTATTATTATTATTATTAATATTATTATTTCAGTTGTTGTTCTTGAGCTGATTCAGCTGAACAAATTTACAAGAGGGGTATATGTTCATTACAGATCATGGCAAAACATGAAATATAATTCCATGGAACAGCTGTCATGAGTCAATATGAATTTTCAAGGTAAATTAAATAACTTTCATATCATATTTAGTTTAGCTGGAATTTATAAATGAAAAAATTACAAGTTTGCTGCAGAGGTGCAACATGACATAAAAGTGCGAAGAATAAAGGCGCATGCAAGTGTTTTACTGCCTTTCTTCAAGGAAGAAATCCGGTTTATTGACTGATCACACATCTTCAACTAATCTTTTTGTATTCCAAGTCAAAGAGATGGGCTGCATGAATTAATAATCATATACTATAGGTCATTCATAATGATGTTCACTTTTCCTTAATAATCTTTTTTATAACAAAAAACCTAATGCTTGGATTGGGCTTTTTCCTTAAGTGATGATCTAGGCACTGACCATCATTGAGTCCTGGCTGCCCGAAAGCCTGTCGGTGGATCATGGTTTTTCCCTCTTGGGACCACTGTCAATAGGTAGATGCCTTGGCTGAGGGCAACGCCACACTCGCCTTGCAGGTTTCCGAGATGCTCCGACTCACTCGTCTGACCATAATGATCTGGCTCGTCAAAGTCACTCAGATTTTTACCCCTGTCCATTTCTCCTGCATTCAACATTTTGCCTGTAAGTACTGAATGTTGCCGTACCATCCGATATATTCCACACCTTGACAGGCACATTTTTGCCAGATACTCAAAATTATTTTCTCCATGTGAGGATGGTTATAATTTCTTAGCTCATTGGTGTATATGTCTTTTGTGTGTGTTCCAAAGTAGGGCTAAAAGCGATATTCAAAGATTGAATTTTGTTGCACTTGCTCCCTGTAGAATGAAAATAGAGGGATTCTATTCTAACATGTCACCCAATTATGATGTGGGAACAGATTTTGTCATTAGATGCATTCCAGTGATTTGTTTGTCATGAATGTGACACCGCCAGTACCTTTCACAAAACCCTATATCAACAACAATGTGTTGCGCTGGCATTACGCTGTGGGTTTTCCCCCGAAGGGAAGCCGTCATGTACACCCTCCGAGGGTGACACACCCCTTTGTTTATCTAGTTTGTCATCACACCAGTGGGCACTTGTCAGCAGGACACACTGAAGATTTTATGAAACACAAGCAGGATTTCATATAGTCATAAGAAAGTATTTGTGCATTTCATACAAAAAAAAAAGTGTGGGCAAAGTAAACAAAAGAATCTTTGGAACTTTTAAGCAGGAAAAACAAAATGATTCATGCCCATCCAGACATAAAGACTTAGTAAGCTTCTGTTTTGACACCCAGAGGCGGTCAGGCCAACTCTGAACACCCCATGAACCTCCAGTAAAATTACCAGAGAAGAATGCAAATAAACAGTCATTGCCTACCTGATTTTTTTTATTTTTTTTGTGTGTATTGTTGATGGCAAATATGGAGAGAGAAAAGCAGCATTCAGAGTCAAGCACTGCTGTCACAGAGAGATTTGCAGGCAAACAGACACAGAGGAACCACGAGAGAAAAGTCCTTTGTCCCTGTCCTTCCATTAATCTGAGGAAAGTAAAGAAATGCCAAGGGGATTAAATGTGTTACTCGAAAAGCTTTTTCTTTCTAGTGCTCTGACTGCAAATTAAAAGATGGGGGGGAGAGAAAAGTGGAGAGAAAAAAAACACGTTAATTGCTTGCCAATCGATAATTCTATAATTACTTTGTGACAAATGACTCGCTTGCAGGCAGGAAAAGTTGGGGTGGGAGGGGGGTGAGGGCAGGTTTTTTTTTTTGGGGGGGGGGGGGGGTGGTGTGTTGGCTGGGATCCGGAAGGGAGATATTTGCGTTTGAGCCTACAAGCCCCCGCTCCCCCCAAGCCTTGTGACAGGGAATTTGTGTCAGGTTTAAACAAGGGGGCCAAACCTCCGGAGAGCCTTCAAGGGTAGAGCTGCAAGCATGGGGAAAAACACACACCTAAAGAGACCTTCTGGCTCTCCAGTGGTGTCTTCTGGGGGAATTAGCACCACTTAGTGTAAACGTGGCACATGGTTAATGGGGGAGTTAAAAACCACAGCCTGAGACACACTCGCAAGTAGATAGAGGCAGCTGTATTGTACATGAAATATTACTTAATTTTTGGTATGTAAGGCAGCCATTTTGTTTTCATGCATGGGTTAAGGCATCATTTGCAAATGCAGCATGACAATTTGGCTTCTTCTGCCACATCTGGTTGGCAATATCTTTAAAAGTATAAAAGTGTGAGATTTCATTAAGATAACCTCTTATATAATTGTATCACAAGCCAATGAGAGTACATAGACCAGTAAGGTAACTATCGACACCACTTGCTTCCTCAATAAATATCTTACACATGGGCATATATGCACAGTCCGATAATTCATGCTATAAATATTGTTTAATCACCATTAAACAATGATCTTTTAGCTGTTTAACATGAATAGACATTATAAGTGTCAGCAACTGAAATCAACAATCAAACAATAAAAAGAGAGGCACATGAAATGAGTTTTAAAAGTTCAAACATGAAAATCCAAAAGTATCCATGGTTAAAGAGGAACGGCTGTAATGCTGCAGCTAAATAGGAGGTGAGACATGATGCAACAATACACAGGAAGATGTCCTGATTGGATCTTTTTTTGCAGGAACATGCAATGATTCCATTTTAGAATACATGATGGGACCTTATTAGAACTGTGGAGTTTAACAAACTGGGATAAAAACACAAACACAAAACAGTTATTTTAGGTTGAACCAAGCGGGAAACAAGCTAGAAAAACAAGACAGGCTTCGGGGTCAGTACCAGTTCTGGTAGGTCTCAGGCTGATTACTGTTTTTATTAATAGTGCTGCAAATGAATAAAAGTGATAGAGGAGACTCAAGGTTGGACCCTGTCGTGCCTCCAACTATCCCCCCAACTGTCCCCATCCTCCCCTTGTCCCCTTTGTCCCCCTCCTCCCACTCTGCCCCCTGCTGCTGGTCTTGTAAGAATTATTGAAGTAACAGGCTGAGTTCAAAGTGTGGATTTGTCGTTCCAGCTTTAACTGGAAAAAATTTAAAAATTCTTTTTGAAGAAAAAGAGATCTACACAATATACAGAGATCTACACAATAAAATTAAGAAGGTGAACATTTTATTGTAGCATAATTTTTTAAGACAACTATGCAAGTATATCTCAAGCCATATTTTTTGATTGAATAACGATCATCGTCATCTAGACACTGCACATATTCATAGTCTTCAAAGTGACTCTTTATTCCCTTTCGTGAAGCACATTAGAGTCACCTGGTTATTTAAACAGCCACCTCTCACATGCCTATATTCTATGTTCTCGTATCCTTTTCATACTTTCCGAACAGAACCTTAACGCAGCGCATGTTAGCTATTCTTATATCTGACTGTGAACGGCTGCATGGGATCGAAGATGAATGAGTGACTCCAGAAAATGATTTCATGGCAGGTAAATACCTCGCTGGATCCAATTCATTTGGACACACGCTGGCAGAACCATGAATGACAGAGGGTACATTTAATTACACCCCGAGAGAACGACCAGGATCCAGAAGCAACTGAGTGATAAAGGACATCTGTGGCGGACGTCAGCGGGGGAAGCTGCGCCGGGCCACCAGCAGCCCACGTTCACCACCTTCGGAGAGCCCCGCAGACCGTGCCGCACCCCTGCCAGGGAGTCCTAGCTGCCAGGGAACGTGCCCAGTGCCATGAAGACCGCAGCTCCTCGCCGTGCAGAGGGGTCACTGCCAACGCGGAGTCCTGCAGTCCCAGGCTGGGGCCTGGACTTCCCTCACTTCTGCTGACTTTTTTGGCCTAATCTTTATCTCCCTGTCCACCCAAGAGGTAGGAGAGCTACTTTGGTGCCGTTGATTCATACGGAGGAACGCGGACGATGACAGTAATGGCAAAAGATGTATCTGTCCTACACACACCGCAGAGCAGGCCTGGGATTTCAGGCAGACCTTGTGTATACAGTAGCCTCAGCCAATACCAGGACCAACCAACAGATCACAATTATGACTAATGGGTGTAAAATTAATTATGCCTGGGTCATCTTCTTTGTTTGCTGGGTTGCCATAAGATTTGAAGTCATCCCTTTTCCCAGAAGAAGATGGCATCTGACGTTAAGCATCTTCAGCACCAGCAACTGCACACGGACTGTTTGCAAAATGCCAGTAGGTCGTGCAGAGGAACTGGTGGAGCTGAACGTGGAGCCTGTTGCCGAGGGCAACTTCATCATCTACTGGCAGAAGTTTAGGAGCCACAGCTGCCTGGTGGGAGAAAGATTAACTCCTGAAGACTGAGTTATTTTAGTTTTGCTTTCATCCCACAAATCCAGAATGACTGAAGTCTCAATCCAGCATCAAACCATCTAGCCACAATAATAAAACCAAGTACGTATTCTCTTTTCTAAGCTAATTTTTCTATACGTAATCCATGTGATAGAGTCAGTTCAGCTTGTCTGTGTCACCTGTTCAGCACATCGATGAAAAAATACATTTTGCTGAAGTTACGAATGCCGTAATGTTGTTTTACTGAAGAGAAAACAGAAATGCGTAGATTTATCAGTCTGCTATCAGGAACAAGTTTTAATCCAGTCATGAAACTATTAATTAAGATTCACAAATGTTGTCACCTCCTGATGCATAACCAATTCCTTGGCTTTCCTCTATTCATACTCCATAGCTTAAACTCGCGTTGTCTGCTTATCGCCCTACATGAAGGGATGGCCTGTCAAGAAGAAAATAAAAATTGTATGCTTAACATTTTATCTGGAGATTAATGTTCTCACTAGTAAGCCCAGAAAGTCGTTAATCCAGTCAGCCCCCCTCCTGCATCCAAATTTCTTACTCTTATGGAGAACAGCAAGAGCTCTGTTTGGCAAAGTTAGGATAGAGTCTGACGCAATACTGTGAAATAGCATTTAAGTCTACAATCTTTCTTGCACCATAATTTCTGCATTTTGTAACTGTAGTATCACTTGGATATATATTTAAACAAATGAAGTTGAAGCTTACATTTGAAATTATTTCTTTTTGTAAATCAGAGTTCGTTTAAAGGTAAAAAGTGCTCAGGTTGCATTGTAATAGATGTTTTAGTGGATGTACTTTAAGTTGCGGCTTTAGTGTGCCTTTAATAATCCTGACTATGATGATGTAATGTTTCTTTGTCTGAAAACAAACCCAACCTTCCTGACAAGGTCTGGTGCTTGACCCATTGTTCATTATACACAGCTATGTAATCAACGCAATTATTGTTTCAAACTTTTCTTGTTTGACCCCACTTTGGTAGCACCCACACGTTTATTTATTTCAAGTTTATAGCTTGTATTTGTTCGCTCTTATTTACATTGCTCCTGAGACAATGTTCTACTGAACTTAACATTTTTAAGTCACCCAAGATAGGAATCAATATGGCATGCCACACTATATCGCCGAATCCATTAAGGTACTTGCGATTGGCAAATAATAAAAATAAAATGTGATTTAAAAAAAAAAATAGCCACAATGTGGACAGAAGCCTAAACCAAAAAAACTGCAGTATATAGGATTGGTCCTAGTTTAAAAAGAAAGAATAATTAAGTATTGAAAAACTAAATCCTGATTTTTATCAACTATTTAACTTGGCTTGGACACTCAGGAATATAATTCGTAAGAATCACCTACACGTGCGCTGGTGGAGCGTCATTCTTATCACTCTCATATATCTAGATATTCACACATACTTATGCATATAGATGAATTCAGTGTCGGTAACTTGCCCGTTAAATCTTCAAACAAGTGTAGGAACAGCTCAAAGTGCAAACAGTGCATTTAATAAGTGTCTTAATTACGATGGTTCTTTACACCATATTGGCAACTAAAAATCAGTTTATTACAAAATTGTCACATAAGCACTAGCAAAATCCCTAAGTTATGTTTAACAGTATAGACAGCATACAAATAATGGCACACTGTGGATTCCAGTGGGGCAAATTGGTGATAAGGTCTCCGTCACATACAGAAAGAGAAATGGGAGAACTTTTATCTGGCCTCATTTTAAGGTTATTGAAATGTCTGGATTTCAACTAATTCTTGCACTTAAAGACCGAAAATGTCTTGGAGCATGAAAAATGCAGAATTTCAGATAAGCAACATGACCTTAACAATCGCTACAGGGCTGGCTGGATATCTGCTTGGTAACCTATTGGTGCTGTTAAACACAGTTCCTTTCTAAAAAAAAAAAAAAGGACATATATTGTCCTTTAAGAAGGAGATGGGATGTGAATAATTGATGACTCAAATTGAAAGAGGGATGGAATACTCTTACAAGTTCTGTCCCTCATTAACAGGAAGAAGATCTACAAATGACTGAGGTGCTTATTTACTGTGAGCGAATGCAGTGAGGTTTGAGGACAGGTCTGGTGACATGAGGTGTCCAGAGATCTCCGTGCTTCGAAGAGGCAATGGCGTTTTGGTTGCTGATTCAGAAGAAGACAGAGGAGATTGACGACACGGGTCACCCAAGTCAAATCACCCGTCAGCCTGCCTTTGGCATTGAATCTGTTTTGTTTTATGCTGCTATTAACCTTGAAACACCTGGATTTATTTCCTGGCCCCAGGAGGTCTTGACCTTTAGCCCAGCACCAATTTGCTAACCTGTGTCTTTTAACACACTATAGAATTAAGCATTTCCTTTTTTTTTTGTTTCCATCAAAGGTATGCAAGAGTCTTATAAATGCTTATTGATTCCGGGGCTCTTATCTTACACCTTGTCATGCCCGCTTATTTGGATGTCTTGCTACAGCGCTTAAATGAACGAACATTATAATGAGTAGTGATTGGCGGTAGTGATAGTTTCAGTAATAATCCAGCTAGCCGAAGGTTGAGTTTTAAAAATAAACCGCTATATTTCCAGAGGCTATATTGAATACATTTTGGAGAAAAAAAAACATTGCCATAACTAATGCATTTGTCATTGACACATTCTTTTTTAAGCATATAGTCAAATATCTGAAATCAGTCACTACTTGAGAAGACGTTATAGACACTGTACTGCTCCTAACAAATCCAGTCAATACTAATGATTTAATTTTGATGAAAGCATATTTATTAATAAAAAAATACTGTAAATTAACATTTTTCCCTCTATCTCATCCAGTATATGAATTCATACATGAAATACCACAACACTTGCTGATTTACATGCACAGAATCTGTTTATAGAAACATTTTTCATAAAGAAATACTTGCTTTGGAATATACAGCAGATAGTAAATCGACAATATAAGTCGATCATTAACAGTGAAATGGAAACAAATGTAGGATGGGTAGAGAATACAGAACTATGCAGTATAATTTCTTGCTGAATCAGTATCTTATAAACCTCATTAGAAGTCTCTCTATTTTGCATAGCAGTTAATTACAGCATTTACATTTTTAAAGTGCTGAGTATGATTCTGGTGGCTGCAATGCTAAACTAATCCAGATCTGGAATGAGCATTCATTATAGCACTGAATTTTACACTTAAATAAGCTCGAGGAATAGTCCAAGTTCTTTCATACCATGAAATAAATACCGTCAAATATATGCAGTAAAGAAATCTTCTAAAATACAGAACCAGTCAAACATTTGGATACACTCATCCATAAAAAGGTTTATTTTTACTATTCTCTGCATTTCAGAATAATTATAAAGACATCAAAACTATAAAATATCATATATGAAATTATGCACTGACCAAAAAAGTAATAAAAACAAGTAACTTGGGGTGGGGGATGAGCAGCTCTTTGGGGAAAAATTGGGAAAAAAAAAAAAGATTAATCAATAGTTTTTAATGATAATCACCCTCATGGAGTAGAACCCCCCCTGAATGATGAGCACAAGGCGATTTTTGGGGAACACAGTGACATCACCAGGATTTGTCTCTCCTGATGAGTTCTGTGATTCTTAGATTGTGTAAAATACACACTCCTTTATTTCCCAGAACAACAGGGCAACGCAAGAGATCAACGATTCCTCCCAGCAAAGCTTTGAATTATGATCTGATCTGCCCAGCATAGTGTTTCCCTTGTTGGGACAGCATGAAATAAAATATATTTTATCATCACACCTCATTAACGCTTCAGAGCTATAAAACTTCCTTTCACAGCAGATTAAAGGAATAGTTGCAAATGGACTAGCAGCCTGTGCAGCTTCATTCGTACTCAGATCTTAGGAGCTGTTGACCACTAAGGTGTTGACCACTAAGGTGTTGACCACTAAGGCTAAGCCTCTCTTTTAATCTGGAAAAGCGATCATTTCCAAACTTAACGTGTAATGCTCAAAAAAAGTGACAGCAGACTCAACATAAAAACAATACAAAAAAAAAAACAAACTAATGAGCCCAAGTTGACATTCACTTCCAATCTACTTTACTTTTTACTGGCATCATGTTTCTAAAACATGCAATAGTCTGTCACCGCCAACAAGAGGAAATATAACGGCAAAAGAGCCGTCGCACATCGTTTGTCATTTGATTTGTTTCACGTCAGTATGCATCATGTATATACAAATCGGACGTAGCAGTTTATGCACATATCAGTTGCCGACGGTTACGTATAAAGCAGTCGTAGGTAATCATCGACGTACACATCAGGCGCGACGACAGATGCAGCAGCCATAATCGTCGACGCGCGCGGTTATTGACGTTTCCAGCACTTTTAGCCACCGATGTGGCTGAATCACGTTTAACCGACGCTTAACCGACGCGCGACAGGGTGAGTCCATGCGGTGTGTGGGTCTGAAGACGAGAGGCGCGACATGGTGAGTTAGTGTCAGTTACGGTGCCAGGCAGATCACTCCCCGCCCCCCCGCCCCAACCCAAGGGGCCCCCCCAGAGCAGATGGAGGGTGGGCAGGGGGCACTACGTGCTGCTTGGCAGGCAGAGGGCACTGGCGCCAAGCAGATGCCAGGCTCTTCTCTGATTGCTGCAATATGGCACCTCAAACTGCACCGTTACCAGCAGTGAGGTGGCCTGTCTGTCTGAACGACGGGGCTGAGATCTACACCTGAGCCGTACCTCTTTATTTCAAACTCACGTTGATTGCCCATGCCTCTAACTTACTCTCACTAACAACTTTTCTGGTGAAACTTAAGACTTTCCTACAAAAAACAAAGTCTATTAGCAACAAACTGTAAAACAGCGCCCATCATTTAAAGGCAATTAAGATCTGGTGCGCAGCGAGGAGTTTCATTAAGTTCTTTAAAAGGTGCGAAATAAGCAGACGCGTTTATGGTTCAAAGCAGGACTACTGCACAAGCTTATAAATACCAAGGCTTACTAAATGCTCAGGAATCAGCAGGGGAATCTTCTATGGCCAGTAAGATCATCTGTTTCGGTCTGCTGTATATGCACCGCAACACACCGACAGGCATGTGTCAGGATCAAGCTGCTTCTGTGGCTCCCAGCATGAGCGCTGCATCGCCTTCACAAGCTAATCCCCCATCATAAATCAGCATGTGTCTCCCCCAAGCACGCCGGCCATGGTGGGGGGGGGGGGGGTTCACATTATGCACTGAAGATGGCTCCCAGGCCTGGTGACAGTCCCCCTCACAGCAGGAACGAGGCAGAAACGCTCACGCCGTCACTTTGCAGTGACCTGTGCCACAACAGAACTGTGCACAAATTCAAAATCACCTGCATTCAGAGATGAACCTGATTTTACACATATGACACATTTTTAAGGTGGTGCAGAGTTATTTTTCACTTACATCACACACCCAGACCACGCAAAATTCACATACAAATGCAAATATATACAAAAGCATTATTAGACATACTAACCTTCAAAGGTGAGAGAACATAGAACATCCAATACAGATGTAGGTCTTTCTTCAGCAGTACTATAACTGTGCCATCAATAGAACATTAACCTGCAGTGTCTTAATAAACGTCCCGGTTCTTAATAAATACTGTATATAGTGAGACTTGATACAGAAAGACTTTCTCTATCAAAGTGGTGAATTGAACCATGAATATGGGATGAATTTACCTTTCATGGGTTCTTACAGGGAAGAGGAATGAGCACAAGACAGTGAGCTTCAACAAAAGGAACACAGGCAGGTAGAGCAGCTGGGCTTTGCTGTGGTAGCCCCATCCCTGGAGGCTTTCTTGTCACCCCCCGGCTGTATATGACACTGGTGTTTGTATGTCCTGCTCACATGTGTGCAGGTATTCCAGTGTCCTGTAATAGTGCAAGACAAGTGGCGTCTTCTTGGGCCATCAAAGGGAGACCCACCACTACCTTCTCCTTCACAGAAAGCAGCAGTAATTATCGATGACTTTCTCATTTCCTTTGCCGTCATGAGCTCTTGAGATTAGCTATTAGACATTATCGTTACCTCAAGCGATACCATGCATCACATTTAGCACTTATACAGTTTGTATGTGTAACAGGTTTGTGCTTTCTATTGGAATAATTATACAAAAAAATCCTTCATAGCTCATTCAGTGTTTAAATATTATTTATTGTGACAATTTATATATATATTGTGATGGTGAAACTACATTTCCCACTATGCATCTCTATCTTTTCCGATATTCTTAATCTACATCATTTCCTCTTACCTTTGTTTAGTTCACGGGAAGAGGTACGACCATGGGCGCAAGTTCTCTTAATAATCCATTATTAAATGAAGGCATAATGGATGTAAGAAATTAAGATAAGGGACACAATGTACACTTCATATGCATTGATGTTGTAGGTGAACGGGAGAGTTGAGCTGTTCGGGAAAACTGAAATGTAATTGGTTGTTTCGTTTAACTCCATCAGCTAATAAATGGACAACACTGAGTGTCCAACAGCAGCAGTGAAGCAGCCCTTCTCTCCCCCTGCATCCACAAACCACCAGTGACCTTTAACACAACGCAGAGAGAGCAGTATAGATGTTCCTGCTTTCTTTTAATGGGTCTAATCACACGCCGTGTGGCAGAGTGTGACCGGTTACATAAGCTGCGCTACCTTGATTGTGGTTTGACTGCTGTAAATATCCAATCGACAATTCGTTTAAATAGTGATCATGTTTTTGCTACTTTTTAATTTCATTGTTGAAACACCGGCCCGTTGGGACACTCATTAGAACACTGTACTTTGAGTGGCAATATACTCTTGCACATCTTTGATACCCACAATGCAATAATTAATCTGGAAAAAGCCAGTACTATCGATGGGCCAAGCATTCTGACGGATTTTCCGCGCTATCATTATTTGCTTGTTTCTGCCGCTGTTGTCACTTCAGTAATGTTCTGGGCATCCAACGGATTGTAGTATCGATCTTCCTTAGGGTTGAATTCGCTTGTCTCCATGTTTTGGTCTAAAAATCTCATTTCCTATGTAAGTGTTCCTTCTGTTGTGCTATGGATTTAGCACCACCCACATCTGTTTCTCTGTTCCTTTCCCACTCCCGTGCATCTCCGCATTTAGAGTTAATAACCCTTTTAACAAATGGGCAAATGATTTGCCAATGGCACGTGTCTCATTCATATCCATTGAGCGTGTTACGCTTTCAGACCAAAGGTCAGCGATGTAAGGCACCTCCAATTCCTCTCTTAGACAACCAGCGTGATTGCGGACCGCTGACTATAATGCCCGGCCCTGTAATTGCAGAGTTAACCATTCACCTTGTGGCAGCTAATTATGAAAAGCCTCCATAATGAGACAAATCTGTAATGTCTCCAATAATAAAAATAGCAGTAATAAAGATGGTTTGACAGCCTGGACTCACAGGGGTGCCATTGTACTTTCCTATTCATTCTGCCAGGGCATGCCCAGCATACTGAACTCCCAATAAAATCCTCTCCGTCGACGACCGTGCCCTCTTGTGACACAAGTGATTGTGAGGCAATTTGAAAATGATTTGGCCCAGGAAGAGGTATTTCACTGAAATAAAAAATTGACCATCATTGATTTCCTGTGTCCGCAAGCTTGTTCCCCTTTCCTTTGTCGGGGCATCGTAATGCTTACTCTCCCGCTTTGATGTGCGTGCATCCCATCTGACCATGGGAAGCAAAATCCATACAATATAAGAACGGGGGGGAAAAAAAAATGAAAGAGTCCGGGGTGACAGAAAAAGCTTTCAACCTCCCGAGGCAATTTTTCCCATCATTTCATAACATTCACATCAACGTGAAACAACTAATATAGATCTGATCTTAATGTGAAAGATGTGAATATTAGGTCATAATGTCACCTTGGCAGACAATACAGTTGCAGAACAACTCCTCTGTAGGGTTTATTGCATTGGAGCCTCTTTGGGGTATTTGCTGCCCCAAACCAAGGGCTTGACCAGACCTTTGAACTTGGCAGTCCAGAGCTGTCCATGCAGTTCCTCCCGACAACCACTAAATCACAACCTCCAAAAGGCTTGGGATAATATGGCTTTGATCAATCAAGCGGTCGATTCGATGTCGCACTGGCAAACATCCACACGAGATGAAAGAGCGTAATCTCCTGAAATGAGTGAGCTATGCTGCACGATGACCTCACGAATGTCTTTCAAATTTCACGGCTGAAGGTGAAGAAAAAAAAAGAAGAAGTGCGCTCTCTCTCCTCCTCGCTTTGTGTTTAGAATTTGCTGTCTGCTGGAGAAAATAACTCTTCTTCTGTTTTATCCCCCATCCTCAGCCTCCGATGTAAATATGTAATTCTCTTAAAATTTGCCGTAAGAGTTTTAGATCGACTTCACAGTTCACACAGCTGGGTATTTAAAGTAAACGTATGATGTTATCGTTCCTCATGGGTAAAACAGCGGTTATTCGGGGGGGGATTTTATTTTATTTTTTTTACCTTTTAAGTCAGTTAAGTTCAGTTACGTAACCATTGTATCACCGTGTCATTTAAAATAATTTTGATACCCCGAGACGATCAAGGGCTCTCCGCGAACCCTGGCCAATCGAGGTGAGCTGCCAGAGTGGACTTTCATTTTGCCTGGACAAAGATAGGAGGCCTCGGCTGTACAAAGGCATTTTTGGCACATCTATGGCATCCGAAGCCCTTTGCGGCACCAAGCTGCTTGAAGCCACACATGAGAAGATGAAGCACATCCAGTCACCGGGGAATGAGGCGAACCCGGGTTGCCTCTCCTGATCATGTCTGCGTGGACCTGTTCTCTCTCTCTCTCTCTCTCTCTCTCAGCAGCTCTCTTGTTTCTTTCCCTCCTTTTTTTTTGCCTTTCTCAGGGAACACATCGCGAAGCCCAACAAACCAGAACCAAGCATGGTGCCCCCGGGGGTCTCTACCCGCTTGTTAAATAAAGGAACTGACTAGCTGATTGATAGACCCTCGTTGGCATTGGACCCTCCTGTGTTTCATGGTTCACTGCTTTAAATAAGAATCCTTTGCTTGGCGCCCTGGCTTAGGCATTTGTTAACTATGCTTTTTGATGGATGGTGCCAATTTTCCACCCTATGCGGACCAGCCGCACATATGCACAAACGGCGGCACACACATAGCCCTCCCTCAGGTAAAACCCGGCCTCCCTGCGATGAAACGCGAGATGATTCTGAAACAGCACGGTTCCCCCTCCCCAGGATTTCCTCCGACCGAAGTGCAATTTCAGCACGCGCCTCTTTACCCCTTATTCCTGTAAGAGGTCAAAGGGAAAAAGGCCAGCAACCCTTTGCCAGATTTTTATCGAATTTCGATTTTACCGAAGGGGCTCCACGGCTTCAGCGCCCCTCGCTCCCCCACCCGCCGACCGGGCTGCATGAGGTTCAGCACACGCCATCTTCGCCCTGGTGGCCATGCCGATTTTTTAACCAGGATGCGTGATTCAGGGACACGGAGCCCTAAGCTCAGGCGTGAGGGGAGAAGTGGAGAGGGGGAGAGAAAATAGGCCCTGGGGGGACAGGGGGGGGGGGGCAGGCGCTTAACAGGTGCAAGATCACAGTCTGTGGGATGTCGGGTTCATTTGCAACACAGCCAGAACTGATGTGTTCCTTTCAGAGGGAGCGTGACGGTGCCAGATGTGAGTTTGTTCCAGTAGGAATATAAAAGGTGGGAAATGTGTGTGTATTTGTTCTGAACAACTCAGGGTCCTTTTTAAGCTGTTTTTTTTATTATTATTATTATTAACGAAGGAATACTCCGTACTGTACATAAACTTAGTTCACAGGAATCTTCTCCCCGTAAAAACTTCTACTGCAGGTTGAAGGAGTATTGCCAGATAATTGCTTTGTTTTCAAAACAAACAAAAAAAAAAAACAAATCTTACACAATGCTAACATATTCTTTGCGTAAAAAAGTTTGAAAAAGACGGAGGAGCTGCATAACATCATTTAATAAATCGAATCGTTCACCACACATCATGGCGTGCATTGTTAAATATCACAAACCTTTACGAAATATACAAACATTTTTGTATGTGTGTTTCAGTACAACATAAAAATACAGAGTGGTGGTAAAGCATATAATACTACGCTTTAGTGATAGATTTGATAATTGCATGTGTATTCTCCTGCTGGTGACTGATTTGTATGAAGGTTCAAAGACCTAAAAGTTAAGGAGGACATACATTTGACTTCACATACACTCAAAATGACATAAAGATGTCCATTTTGCACACTTCAAAGGTTTTAATTGCAAAAATGAATGGTTTTGTGCATGGTATTCTTGAATGACTTTCAAAAACATGTTATGGGAGAGAGTAATTGTTCTTTCGATGGACTGCTCTCCTCTATTGACTCAATGATCTTTGAAATCCCATTTGACATAAGTCATTATTTTCATTAATGCAGTGACCCATCGGGTACAAGAAAAAAAAAATACTGTACACTATTGAGTCCAGCAACACTTTGGTTTTTGCTGGTGTGTATTGAATTGCCCAGTTCAATGATCCCACCAATACTAACCCTTTCAATTGGACAGATTTAATATCTCCCCATGGAAGAGTATTGGACACTGTGAGATATAATCAATGACACAAGCATAATGTGCATCGCTTATAAATATCCTACTTTTCTCTGGCACAGGTATACCAATAAAAACATTAACTAGTTGGACCAGTTGGATTATCTGTAATCACTTGATGGAAGAAATGCACAGTTGTACACGCGCAGTCTACCCTAAAAAATGAGCCCGTTTCACACATAAGTAAGAGTTCTATAAGAGTGGATGGATAAGCCAATGATTATGATTCATAAAAATGTCTGAAGAACCATCAGTCTTCCAAGCACTCATCCTGGATGCAGTGCACCATCATGGAAACTCTTACATCTACCTGAGAAGGTTATAGGGATATAGCCAGATGGGAAACCAGTGCATCAGAGTGTGCAATGGGCAATTTAGATACGCCAGTACAACTGAACTTAAGGGTTTTACTGGTTTAGAGGTGTACATTTTACTTTACTTAAAGGCAGAAAATATTAAATGCGATGTTCTGGCTTGTGCTGCATGTACAGTAGTTAATTCCCATTCATAAATAGCACCAAGTCCCGATGCATTTTGTGACAATGGTGTCGTGCACCATTTTTAATTACTGTATCTAGCTAATACCTGTTAAATTGCCACCTCTGCTCTATGGAGTTTGCATGTTATCTCTGTGTTATCCTGCAGTCTAAGCGATACGCAGTTGCCCTGACTGTCGTCTCTAAATTGCATGTATGTGTCCTACACTGGACTGGCATGCTGCCCAGGGCATATTCAACCCTGTGACCGGTACTGACCCAGGTACTGACCCAGACAGGCTCCACCTACCATGACCCTGACCATGATAAGTGGCTGGAGGATGGATAGATTGATTTACTGATGCAGTACTGCTGGTTCTAATTCCGAATCAATGTTCCAGTCAATCTGTATTTATTCAACTCTGGATCTGAATATATCTGGCTTAAATGAAGGCCAAACTAGTCAATCATGATTTCAGACCTTAAAAAAAGGGGATTACTTAATGAACTGGAAGCATGGACAAATTTCTTCACTAATATCGCTTTTTTTCAGTCTATTTAATTCTG
Organism: Brevimyrus niger; assembly: GCA_015164015.2. Taxonomy (NCBI): domain Eukaryota; kingdom Metazoa; phylum Chordata; class Actinopteri; order Osteoglossiformes; family Mormyridae; genus Brevimyrus; species Brevimyrus niger. The sequence goes on from JAABNY020000119.1 coordinate 26,697,384, forward strand.
CATATCAAAGCAATTGTGCAGTTAAACATGCAGTGGTTGCAATTGGTAGCTAAAATATACACAGACACTCAGGCAAAATTGCACTTAGCTTTTCCTCGACCGACCCCTTTAAGGTCCAAACTGGTAGAGTCTCAACCCACGCAAGTTTTAGCAGGAATGGTTGAGTTCCAAGATTTTGGGCGAGGTACAAGTCAAAAAATTCAACAAACCTGTCTTATGTCTGAGTTGGTCGAGTTAAAAGGCATCCAAGTTCCTAGGTTCTACTATATATGGAATTATGCATAGACCAAGAACATATTAAGAAAATTGCTCTGTGAGTTGGGATTCAGAAGGTTGCCGGTTCAAATCTCGTAGTCCGCAGAGTGATCCCTCTATTAGGTCCTGGAGCAAGGCCCTTAACCGTAATTGCTCCAGAGATGGGCTGGCCCTACATTCTCCTCTATTGCAGTTTTATGAGGTGGCCTCCTTGGGCGTTTTTCCTGCTGTCCCAAAGAAGGTCCCACATTGACTGATTTTCCTTCACTCTCTGGTCAAACTCTTCAAAAATCATTTATACCAATATATAGGTCAGGTGGTCTGGTCATGTGATGCAACACTAGCGCTCACCTTTTTAGGCGGCTTGTTGTGTCCAACTTCCTCTCTCCTTTGACTGGTACTGTGTCTACTGTATATGTATACACACACAAACACACACACATATGTCAGAGTCAGCATCCGTCCAACCCTGCCCTTTGTGTCTCCTCCTTCTTTGGCCAGCAGGTGTTGCTGGCTATCCTGTTCTTCTCCCTGTCTCTTGCCCGTCAGCCCCATTGTGTCTAATCCCTAGTGTGTTTTGCTTCTTCCCTGAACCGCTGCTTAGCTCAGTGGGCTGAGTGTCTGGTGTAGAGTCTCTGGCTATGGGTTTGAGGTTTGGCCAGGAACAGTCTTACCTGTTCATTTGCATCTATTATTTTTGTTCCGCAGTGTTTCTTGTTTTCTATCCTGCTTTTCTGCTTATAGGTTTGCCCTGCTTGTTTCCTGTTCACTTCTGGTCTTGTTAATTATCCTGCTATATTCCCAGAGTGTTGGTTAGTGTTTTTGTAGTTTTAGCGTAGTATTCCCTAGTTCTGTGCTTGTTTATTTTTTCCACCTGTTTGTCCTGCTGCTTTTGTGATGGTTTATTTGTTTGGTTACGAATTACACCTGTTCCCTGTTTGCCTTGGTGTTCCTCTGTTTTTTGGTGCCTGCCTGTGTTCAGCTCCTTAGTGAGTCATTGAGTCGTGTGATGTCCCCTGTCCCCTTGCCCATTCTTGACCCTTTGGTTTTTGTTAGTGTAGTGTAAGTTGTTTTGTTTTAATAAGCCCTCGTTGTGTTGGAGCCGCTTCATGGATCGTCGATCATTGCCATATGCATGTAGATGTACAT
>JAABNY020000119.1:26703516-26730950 GCA_015164015.2 Brevimyrus niger
CATAAATTTTTTTTTTATATATACCCCCCCAGGGTTTATAATTTGTGTGTGTGTTGGTGTGTGTGTGTGGGTGTGGGGGGGGGGGGGGGGGGTATTTGTTTTAGTGGTCCCTTGTAGTATATTCACCAAGCATTACATTTTTTAAGACAGATCGTGGGTTTAAACATGTAATTTATGCTATTTGTTAAAATAAATAAATAACTGATAAATAATAATAATAAAAAAAAACAATTTCAACATGCTGCCCATAGTATTCACTTGCCATTTCACAAATTGTCTATGTTTGACCTTCCTCTAAAAGTCTTACCCCTGTTTTACACTGAATGAGTATCCGCTGCGGTGCGACTGCGCTGCGACTGCGCTGCATTCCCATTCCGTCTGAGGCCGTCCTCCAATTCACACTGGACGCATTTGTGGTCTGTATCTGATCCGGCGCGCCGCTGGTTTGCGAGATCACATGATCACGGGAGAATAACATTGAACATAACATCTATCGATGTTTCTATGAATAAAATTATGTATCACTCCCATGTATGTTACTGAACACTTTCAGGAGTTTACAAGTACTTCACAGTACAGGTTAGTTAATTAATTACCGTCAAATCCCAAAACTTCTGCAGTTTCACTCCACGTCTTCTCCTTTCTACTATTATCCTTGTAAAAAGGATGTCTGGGGTCGTACACAATTTCTTGTTTCTCCACCTCCAAAATGAACTTTTCGTCATCCACGATGTGAAAGGAAGTTGGCGCATGCGCTCTGTGTTGCGTTCTTGATCCGTATCCGTTAAAAATAGACTTGATGCGGATCTCGACGGACTGCCGGACATGTGACGGAACAGAGACGTAGCGGAAACGCAACGCAGCGGAACTGGTGTAAACTGATGCATTGACTTTATTGGGGGCGATCACCTGCGGCTGCCGTGTCGGAAACGCACTGCAGCTGACACGAATCCAACAGGATGTACATGTCTAAAGTTGTATATGTCTAAACCTACATAAAACCACTAGAGGGCACAAGAGGACGGAAAAGAAAGATCAAAAACCCTCTTTTTAAATGTGAGCACTCCCACTGCAGCATTTTGAACAACATTTTGCATCCAGTTTAAACATAGCTGCACACCCCGTGTTGCTATTATAATCCCACTGCTTTCCACTAAATAATGCAATGAAATGCATTAAAATTTAAATGAGTTTGATACTGGTTATTCTGTGGCCAATGCATCCCATTCTCCTAATTTCTTGTTTATGATCTAACTTTATTCTACCATATACAGTAATGGTGCAATGAATGGGTGATATTAGGTACAGTATAGCGGTAAATAAACTTTGACAGTCATATTGTCTCGATCGGATTGTCACAGCGGCGACACAAAAATAATATAACTTCAGCATAGATGTATGCATTAATAAGAGAACTTTAATACAAAAGTTACTTTCCGTAGTACCTGATTACTTTTATATGCAGCAATCGGTAAAGTTAATGGCAAAACGAATTACTTTTGAATTAGGTGATGTAGTAACTTTAGGCAATGATTCATTTTCAGTAACTTGCCCAACAAATGTTGTGATTATTATTTGAAGATTACTCTCGGAGCTGCAGACCACTCTCTGCCTGTTGGAAGACGTGGTCAGCTTGTGTACCTGGACATTGCTGTTTCTCGTAAATTTCTGCTAGGGCTGTAAGCCAACAAAAAGACATATCAGAAAGAATTGTTGTGCACAGAGCAGTCTCAGATAAGTTTCGTAGGGCTGGGAATGTGTCACACCCTGTTCCGGACGCTCCTTATTGTGTGCCACGCCCACCTCGTTACCTCCTGTTTTTGCCTGATTGTGGTCACCTGTTGCTTGTTCAGGCTAGCTTGTCTTTTGTATTTAGTCCGTGTCTCAGGGCCTGTCCACACGAAGCCGGTGCGTTCCCTATCCGATCATTTTTTTTCCTCGTTCTAAAAAAAAAATAAAAAATGAACGCAACAATTTCAAGAGCAAGAGTGTGGACGAAAGAGTCTTTCGTGTGGACTGACGACAAAGTCGAACACTGGCATATGGTGTTGTCGCTTGTTGCTCATAACAGTTGCATAGTCAGTTTCCCCAGATCGGTCATTAACGTCATATGTTCGTGTGTTCCTGGTATGTTTTCCCGATTAAAACCCTGCTATTTCCCTCAACCTGACTTCTCCTGCCTCCCTTGTCTGCTCGCCGCTCACCCGAGTGTGACAGAATGTGTACTCTGTGTAATATATAATAAAATGAAAAAATATGTATGTAGCTGTATTTTATTAAAATATACTCAACTCAAGATAAGTAATAATAATAGCAAATAACATTCACTGGGTTTTTATCTATAGCTTATCTCATCTGTAAATTGGAACGTCAAATAAGAAATAATACCTGATCGAGTTTTATAATATTAACAAGCAAAACCTATAAAACATGCTTGTTTGTGTTTAGATTCTTGAAATGGTTATTTATATGAAATGCAACAATATATGGACTAAAAAAAGCTGACCAATATTGTAAAAACAATGTTAGGGATGAAACAGTTATGGTTTCACAGTAAAATTCCCGAAGGTTAGTATTACAGTTTGAAATTTGAATTATTGTTAAAATCTCAGTTGATTACCACGCTTTGAAAAACTGAAGTTAAATACTGTCTAGCATGAGCTAAAGTTATCCACGGGATGAATCTCACTATGTGTACTTCACTGTACTTGTGTTCGCTTGTACCCCTTTTATGTCATCTTGCATTGCTGAAGATCAGTTACAATACTAAGAACACAAGCACAAGAGGACGGTAAAAATCCCTGGATGTTGGTTTTGCTCCGCCCCAAATATCAAGGGGTTAATCTCAATATGCCTACTTGACCATCGAAGAGATCAGAACGAGACCAATCCCATGATTCATTGTGCCCTAAGTTTGTTCTTGGAAGGCAAGTTAGCAAAGTTACGGTCTTCGCATTTTTTGTGATGAGACTTACCAACAGTCTCCTACACACAGGTGTGCGGGGACAGCAATGTGGTCCAATGTGGGTTTGTTTTGTGTCAGTGAAGACATGGCAGACAGTAGAGACAGCGCTCCAAAGAATTTTTTAATGTTAATGCACATTTTATATGGGTTTGTGTCAGTGGAAATATCACGGAAGGTGACAACAGCCATCCAGAGATCCTTAATGTTAATGCACAGTTGATATGGTTTTCATATTATGGTTTACATGAAGTAATGACAATGTTATTTTTTGATGTTCACATGAACAAAAGTGCACAGTGCTTTTCACTTTTTGTGGTTTTCAATATAAAATTTGGTGAAATGGTTTCAGTTTGTGTGTCGATACTTTCTGAATATTTCCAGCACATTTTAACACTACTGCGAAAATACTGACAGCCATCATTTTGGTCACTATAATTGTGATATGAAATTTTCATATCATAGAACTAACCAGCCTAAAATATATTGCTGGCTGCTTATATGCTATTACACAATTTCCTGACTGCTTTGACGCGCAATGTAGAGTAGCCGCCTGTATGAAGTGCACAAATAGCTCACTTGTTTCACTTCTCATACTACGATGGTTTCAGATTTCAATGTAAATTACTGTTCTGGAGAACAAGAAATGACTTTGCCTTCCTGTTTGAAAGTGTGACTGATTGCTGCTGCTTTATTTCTGTTGGCGAATGGGCTCTTCATTCAAAGAGGGGGTCACTCAAAGAGACAACCCACAGCTACCCGTAACTTAACGTTTCAGCCAGCCGGGCAGCCATTTTTAAGTTATAGTTTAAATATTATTAATTTGTAAAATCCTTCTTGAACTGTGCTATGGCAAGGAAACAACAACAACAACAAAAAAAACGGCTCACAGAAAGGGCACCATGGCCCAAGAGGAAAAAGAGATGCTTGAGCATCTAAAAATTCCCATTTGTATGTTCCAAGCAATGCATGTACATTGGAGCTGTCATGTTGACTGTGAGGAAACACAGGCTGCATCCAAAAATCACACATTATGCACAATACACATAAATGAGGAAAATATAGTACACACTATGGGAATGGTCAATTAGTGCAATTCCCTAGTGCATGAGTACAAAACTTTGTCTACTTTCCAGATGCACTACATTGTCGAACCGCTGGACTGTCACGCTCGTGCAACAAAATCTTATGGCAAATCCATATTATTCCATGAAAAGCCTAAAATTTGCCACCGCAAAAGTGCTGGGGCAGTTTGTAAACCTACAGCACCTGCGGGCTACTTTCAAAGTAATGAAACTGACGCATGCATTTTTGACTTGTCTCAAAATGGAAATTCCACGCCAGCCCGTTGACCGAAGTTGGCGACCCCGTGGACTTTGACCTTTGAGGACGGATGTCCTGCAAAACAAGTACTGAACGAACCTCAGAAGTCACGTCCAGGAATGTGCGATTGAGTCGTTTTTGCACACTTCAGATCGTGATGAGATATTGGGTGCCACCTGGAAACTGGGCTGCGAAGGATCCATCGTGTGCATCATTTGTAGAATGGGGGGAAAAACTGATATCATCCGTCCCGGAGCAGGGAAAGGACACATTTCGAGACCACATTTGAAAGAACCTTTTGAAATGGGGCCACTTTGTCGCACCACTGTGATGCATTCTGTCTTCAAATGCAGCCTTAGAAGGATGTAGGCCCTGAACACAGCCTATAATGTCTTTTGTACTTTTTTGTTGCACTATAGAGTATAGAAGAGTGCAAGCTCAGATGCAGCCACAGTATGCTTAAGGATGAAAAGGGAAAATGCAGAGGGCAATTTATGTAAGGGAAATGCTGATTGAAACGCTGAATGTCGTCCAAACAGCCCAATTTACACAAACTAGATGTCTTAAGATTTGTATTCTTTGTAACATTTGGTAAATTACTACTTAAAAATTTTACCTGTGCTCCATAATATATCTTGTACTGGAAATTTGCGTATTTTTTTATTAGAAATGGTTAGCCGGGGTATACAGTGATATTTTTAGGATTAATTTCTTATATTTGATAACAGATCACACAATTTACACTTTAATAAGTACTTCTGTTTTCTTTTTTGAGAAAGTTCCCGTCCAATGGGCTCGCCTCTTGTAGGAGGGGCCAAAGGGGTCAGGTGCAGCGTGAGTTGGGCAGTGGCCGAAGGCAGGGACCTTGGTGGTCTGATCTTCGGCTGCCAATTAAATTAGTGTGTTTTTAGTTAAATAAGCATTTAAACGCATAGACAATAGATAACTATATAGGTGAGGTTTTGGTTTGGCTAACGCATGATGGAGTTGTGATTCACAAACACATGATTTCTTCTTTCATCACCACAATTTCCCATTTTAATGAATCTCCCCTAAACTACTTTGTGGTTTTGGAAACATTGCTCCATCTTTTTCACTGCCTTTCCTGTGTTGCAATCCAAAGAGAACATCGCCTGCAGACAATCCACCTTCTTGATCTCCCAAGCATAGGGCTGCAATGGTTCTTTGTATTCACTTTGGGCCAGAGTTCCTTAAGCCAGTCCTGGGGAACCCCAGCATTCCCATCCATATTTTTGGCTCCTCCCAGCGCTTACCACATCTGAGCCATATATTTGGTGCTCTTGGCTCAGCTGTGCTGAGAGCTGGAGGGAGCAAAGACGTTGGCTGTCAGGGTTTCTGAGAACTGGGTGACAGAACACTGCTTTAGGTTATTCTCATTCATTATCATCTTATTTGTGTTTAGCTGGAGGGACTAGTTCAAATTTCTCAAAAGAAAATTATGATTTGAAACATGTATTGTAGTGTATTGTACTTTGTAAAATGTCAAGTTATTTAAAATACAGTACACGTAAGTTTGACGTATTAAAAAATCGGTTGATTTTCCACACAGATTGTTATGAACCCTTTAGAAAGTTATGCGCCTCTTAAAATGCTGGTCTCCTTTCAAAATACTGATCGACTACAGCTTTCAGAACCTAATACTTATCTTGCAAATCAAGTGTTACATGTGTACTACACCTATCTTACACAGAACAATGGAACCATCTGTTTTCATTCTCTTCCCAAGTAGCTTGGCGCCACTCAGAGACAGAATGTATGGATCTCCACTGCAGGAACATATTTTTTACAGGTGAGAAATTGTACATTCATGCCTATAACTCCTGACAGGTTGAGAAATCATTGCTTTAATTTATAACTCATTGTTTTATTTATTTAGTACTGTTTATATCGCTTATCTTATCACACACTGTTCACTTTTTAATGCTCATAAGTTGACCTTTATTTAAGGGCTTGGATCAAGAACCCAATGGGGATACATCTGATAAATAAATGCAAGTCCTACTGTATATCAATTATGTATAATATTATATTTTATCACCTAAAATTTTGATTAAATTAAGGCAAAAAGGTTTAGCTGAGGCCTTATGGAACGCCTAATCTCCATCACACACATTTTATTGCATTTCAGACAAACGTTGCTCATCCTGAGAAGAGTCATTAAGAGGTTAAACATGCAACCTCCATCTTGAAACAAGGTAAACTAAGATTAGATTCAGCTTAGCTGTTGATGTAATACGACACGGCATATTTTCTGACTGCAGTCTAAAAATAATTCCAGAGATGGCACAGGACCTGAAAATAATTACAGAGGCTACTAACATGGGCTTTGCAAATGATTAATTCATCTTAAATACCTAGGTCAAGAAAATAAAAACAGGATTCAACTCCCTTGTGTGACAGAATTTAATCATTTCAGCGTATAGTAACATTCAAAATACAATGTAAAGCTAGTTGGCAAACACTATGCTTTTGACAGTAATGAATGCCATATGTAAGCATATTACAGTATGTTTTAGAAGGCAGCTACAGCGTGCCAAAGTCATAAGCTTATTTTACAGGGAAAAAAACATATATAAAAAGGTGATAATACAGAAAACAGCTAAAATAACCAAAAGGCAGCATTTAAAATACTTGAGGATTTTGAAAATTTACTTTCAATTGCAATCATTGCAACATGTGCTACCATGCATGTCAGCCATGCAAAATTTTGTCATCACAACTGAGTAATTCCTGGTTTGAAGTACATTCACACTGTTGAACCATCCCATGGACAGGTGCCTGGAAGACCGCAAGATCCAGCAGTGCTTACTGTGGCTGTAAAGGCAAAAAGGCTCAAGACGAAAGCACAAGACAGTCAAATGTGATGTTTTACAGTACCTTACTGTCTACAATTAATCTCCTGAAAGAAATTTAGCTCATGCAATTTCTCCATATTTGCTTTGACCAACCTCGTATTTACAGTGGTGCAGGTTTGCCTGCTGACTTGGTTCGATACCCAACAAAAGCACTGTCAGATATCAGGACAGTGCTGATCCTGAACCTGTGAAACACGGCACTTGGCTGTTGTTGATAAGGAATGAATAGCGATGCTGGTGACATCTTGGCTTTGTGTAGAACCACATACGCTCCATTTGCCAAGGAGACAGATAATTACAAGAGCATATTTGGGTAAATATCTGCTGTACTACTAATAATAAGTCTACTTTGTTTTGATCTTTGCTTAAAATGAAATATGTCAGATGGAATAACTTGGAGAAAATCAAATTAAATATGCATAATTGTTATAATTAATTATATCAGTACATGTTTTCTGCATTTTAAGATTTTCAGATGACTTTAATAAAAGCTCAAAGCTGAAATTTGCCCTCTGAGCTGAAGTGCTAAAAATAAGTGCTGCAGTTATGAATTAGCAGATTGATGATCTAACGCAAAGCGTAAAGCGCAAAGTGCATCTAATGCAAATCAATTTCGCTTTTTGCATTTGCACAAGGGGGGAAACCGTTCGCCCTGACTCTTAATTATGAAGTGGCGTGCTTTGGGCATATCATGCAATGAACCAATAGGAATCGCCCGTCACCTCAACTTTAAAAGCCAGCAGCGCGTGATCTACTGCAGCTTGCTACTACAGTTGCGCATTGCCCGGTGAGCGAGATCACGTATTCTACGGGAGCATCGCCGTTCTGTCGCTGTCTTCCAAAAGAAGCAGGCATCAGATGAGTAGAAGCGAGTGCGTCCTCATTTTCCGCACCAGCAGATCATCCGCGCAGTGCTGAGAGCGGTATAACAATGTCTGAAGATGGGGAAGCTCGTTGCTAAACGAGAGCAGTGGCTGGGAATGGGGACTTGATTATGCTTGTGTTTTTTTTTTTTTATTGAATTTTGAGTTGGCAGTTCGCTAAATATAAATAAAAGTACGATCTTTGTTCAGACAAAATAACCTACAGTTTTTAAGGTGTTTTAAAATGTCAAAAAACATGGGCAACAGGGCTGTTGTTTTTCTATACTCACAATGTACATTCCTTACCAGGCTATAAATATACACCATGCCAATAAGAATGCCACGACCTTCTAAGGGCTGTATTGTAGTGTTCCACCTGACTATCTAAACATCTAAAGCACATTTTTGGTAATCCAAATGTCCTTTCAATGATAATGGACTCTAATGGTTTTTAAACAATATGGTTTGTTCTTTACGTAATATGTATAGTCTTTCTTTTTGTGTTTCATTAAACAGTAAGATTGTGTGAAAGGACCAGATGTACTCTATAAAAACATATATAAATGAAATAAGAAACCATTAGTGCACTTCGAATGCATATCTGCGTCAATGACGAACATTGTGCATCCGCACATTTCAAAAAGACGCTGTTTAACAGTAACTTTTGACGTGGGTTGTGTCAAAAGCGTAATGACATTAATCTACCTTAAAATGGCAACATGCTGACAATCCATCCGGCCACATCTCAAAAAACACACTCCTATGAGTGGAAAGGGGCGCAAAATCATTTACTATTTTCAAGACGTGCGCCCATGGCATGAAAATGAGCGATACGCTGCTATGAAACTGGCAAAACCACTTTATGCTGCGCTTTGCGCAGGTGCAAAATAGAGCCCAGAGGCAGTAAGTGGACAGAACTGGCAGAGGGTTCTGCAAAAGTGTTCACTGAAGAGGGGGACTACGGTCCCACTGGACACACCACTACACATCAAAGGAAGAAAAAAGAATAAACAGCTTAAATTTGGACTCCTCTGGCAGGGGAGAAATCTAGATTGAAACTGCCCCAGTTCTGCACTGCTTAGACACACAGGTTTATCATTACAGCGTTACAAAGTTAACAGCTGCCATGGGACTTAGCTGAAAATAGAACAATGCCGATATCTAAAACACTGCATTAAACACAGCTTTCTTATCATCATCTCATATTATTCACGGTTTTATTCAAATTACTCATTATTCAATAATATTAATAATAATAATAATATTGATTTGGCGTAACATAAAAGATATGCTATATATTCAACTTAGAAAAGAAATGGATCATTCACTTTTGGACATGAATTTACATTATGGAGATTCATTTCTGTTTCATTATTGTGCAATTGAGTTTTTTTTTTTCTTCAAACATTCACTTGCTTTTCCCTGAGTTCTGTTTTAAATTGCTAATCTTAATACAGAACAGAAAGCTGCATTTGGTACTATTATAAATCCGAACTTTATGTACTTATTGCTGTATGTAAGCAATAACAGATTAATAACTTTTAACGCTAAATCCTACATAAATGATGAAGCCATTCTTAACCTAGCTTCCTATGCTGGTTTTCCTAATTTCTCATTGTTAATACTTGTGCAGAATCTGAATCCTCCCAAACAGAACCTTGCTTGGATCACAGTAACTGTATGACATAAAGGAAGCTATGTAATTACATATTAAACAAAGTAACTGATAGTGTTATTTTACAGTTGTAAGGATAAAACTAGTACCGGTACCAGAAAGTATTAATACATTTCTTATTTGCCAGCTTTTTACACACTATGCACCATCTGGTTATTTTGATTTCAAATTACCATTTTGACACAAGTACATTAATACAAGGTCCAATCAGAACAAACTGACAAATGTTTAACACATTCATTGCAAAAGAAAATAGTCTATTTTCCTACTCTAAATAATGCTTTTAAAAATCATTGTTATAGCTTATTTAATATAACCTCATTTCACATGTGACCCAGGATTTTTCTGTCTCATGAAATGCATAACAACACTATGATAACTGTCTTTGAAACATAAGTCATTGCAGCAATATTACATTCAGTCAGACATCCCACGTTTACATTTCAAGGCACATGTGTAATGTATAAAAGCCTGTTACTTTGTGTACATCTATGGCACAATATGAGATAAATCAATGGGATGAATAGCTTCTCCTGGCCCTGACCAGGATAAGTAGTTAGTAGATGGATGGATAGCTTTTCCAAAGGAACCAGGTCGGTTTGACCAGCGTAGTTTTCTATGCAATGGCAGTGTGGGGGAGCAGCATCAGTTCGGGCGATCCTAAAGACCGGAACGAACGCATCAGGAAGGCCAGCTCCATCACTGGACTGAACATACACTCCCGACAAGCAGTGATGGAGAAGAGGATAGTGGCAAAATTGGGGATCATCATAAGCAATGCTGCTCGCCTTCTCCATGTCTGCTCTGTCTCACAGCACCTTTAGTAATCAGCTCATTTCACCACAGTATGAGAAGCATTACTGAGGATCCTTCCTGCCTGCTGCTATCAGGATTGAACAATGCCTACCCAACTTCGGACAAGTAACTGTTTTTAGTTGCATATACCATCCACTAATTTATTTTTTCTCATTACATCATTATTTCAGGATATTCTGCTTGTATCATTTTTAAATATGTTTGCACTATATTTTTGTTTGCACATATTTGAGTACCTACTGCTGTATGCACAAGAATTACTGCCTAGGATCAATTAGGATTATTTTATTATCTTATCCTTCCATCTTATAACCACGTGGTCAGGGCTCCAGAGAAGCCTCAAGCTTATCCCAGATAGCACAGGGCACAATGCTGGAGTGCGCCAAGGACACAATGCAAATGGTTACAAGATTCCTTTTAATGCATCAGCTCATACATGCTGGGTCAGGTAACTAATCTAAATCCACACAGTTCCCTGCAAAAACACCAAGTATGTATCTCAGTATCGCCAAGAACAACCGCACTGTCGATTACACCCACACAAAATATGCAATCTCATCCAGGTCAACGGGGTAGTCAGTGAGGTGAAGAGGATATTTATTATCAAAGAGCTCACCTTTATAGCTACGCCATCGGCCTGTAGGAAGGTAAATATCCCTCTCCTGCTTTCCAGGCTCCAGCACTGGAGCTACCATGAGATCATCCCCTATAAGAAACTGGGAGTCAATTTTGTAAGCCGTCTCATCATTTGTAGCAATCCACCACAGGGGACGTATGATGGGGTCCCCAGTGTCCCGCACCTCCCCAGCTAATTCCAGGACACGAGGAGCCACTATGGACTCATGCAGGGCGGTAAAGCGACGTGCAATCTGGATGACATCTGCATCGTATTCCCAGGGTGGGATGGAGAATTGCATGGAGGGCATGAATGCGCACAGCTCCAGCCAGCGGATGTACAATTCCCGATCCGGCAGCTTCCCCGAGCCTTCGGTGTAGTTGGGGTACACATTGCCCCCAATCATGTCTGGCAGGATGAACTGATATCCCAGTATGCTGATGGTCAACACAGTGGGAATGAGGGACTTAAGGCCCAGTTCAAAGCCCCATACAGAGTCCCGATCAATGAGGCGGAAAAAGCAGGAGATGTTTTGGGACTGGTAGCCAACGCGAAGCTCAGCTCTATCGTTGAATGGGATAGCCATCTCAGAATAGCGACGGGTGAAGGTGCTAGGGTCATTCAATGGCACGTAGGTACTGAACTGCCACGGCAGATAGCTGGTCTCGCCAGCATCAAGCTTGAAGGAGGTCACACCATATTTGGACCTCAGGGCGCGGAGGTGGGAGCCGAACCAGTCGCGAGCAGCCGGGTTGGTGAAGTCCAAGATGGAGCCCACACCATTCCACCAGCGAACCAATGCGGGCAGCTGGCCTGTGGGTTCCCGCACAAACAACCCCTTCTCCACACCCACACGGAAGTTGGGCGAGTCATAATTGATGAAGGGGTGTATCCAAAGGCTGACATGGAATCCGTCAGCTTTTAACTTCTGGAACATGGCTGAGGCATTCGGGAACTTGACGGGATCGAAATCAAATTCACCGTAGCCACTAGCGTAGCAGTCGTCCAGCTGTAGTTGGCTGCAGTTGAAGTTATATTTCTTAATGTTAGCCGCATAGGTAACCAGCTTCTCCTGGTCAATATCTTTCTTGTGCAGGGCCCATGTGGACCAAATGGGGTACCGAAACATGTCCATAGATGGTACCTTGTTGGGCTTGGTGAAGTACCTCCGGACCATGTACTTATGAATGGAAGTAACGTCTGAACCAAAGCATACCCTGTAGCTCAACTCCGCAAACGGTGGCTGGCCAGGAGTGGGTTTGTATGGGCTGTCCTGGTACCGAGCCTGGAAGTACAAGACCTTCTCTGTGTCATTCCACCCCAGATGAAAAGGGACGGAATCATTGATTTTGATGGCTGAGGCTTTTGAGGACAACCAATAACGCTCCAGAATGCCACCAAAGCCATGGCGGTTGGAGTAGACGTCACTGGTGACAAAGGGTATTGGTGCCTGCTGGCCTGTGATGGAGATGGGCCAGTGCTGGACGCTGGTCTCAGCGCCACCATACCAGTGAGAGCCGTTATAGGACATGGCATGTTCCACAGGGTTCTCGGAGGCCAGCTCCTCCCAGCGAACACGGTAGCACATCACAGTGTTCTTTACCCGCACTGTCTGAATAAAGAAGTTCAGAATGCCAGTGCTGGACCGGGTGCAGCTCAGAATTTCACCCTCCTTTGAGCAAGAGTCCAGGTCCAGATTTCCCGACCTGTTATTACCATTTAAAATAAGAAAGGATACGAATATTAACTTCATTATTTAAATGCAGTATTAATGTATTTATATTGCATACTAAAACAATTACAATGTAAAATGAAAAAATATACAATTAATATGTATAGATGTTACTGCAGTTGAGGTGCCTAATTACTAAAATAATGAATAGGAGTCAGAACTGTGATACAGCAACTCCAAGTTTAAAAAGTCTAATCTTGCCTCTAATGCCTATGGAGTTCTCCCTCTTTCAGGTACATTCCCACTGGTTACTCCATTTTCCCTCATAGTTGAAAAAAATGAATATTGAGAACTTGGTGTATCTAAAGTATTTGAAGCATGTTTGTGCATGTAGGTAGGCTGTGACAGACTGGCATCCCATTCTGAGTTCACCACAGAGTAGAGCCCTGTGCTGCCTGGGATTAACTCCAGGTCCCTCTTTGACCCTGACCAAAATAAGGGGAGAGACGGTGGACGGATAACTGAATGACAGATTTGTTAGGAAACTGGTGTTGAGAAACAGATCAAAACAATTATTCCTGTCAACATTCAGTAGAACAGACAAACGTAATCTTATGTCACTGTTCATATGCAATTTGCTCACATTTGAAACATTTAAATTTATATATTTTGCAGATGTTTCTGCTCGAGATCATGTACAATTGAATCAGATAATACTCATTGTTTTACTAGAATAGAATGTGCATGTTAGATTCTCTCATGCATAGGTCATCAAGTACCTATAATAAATACTTTGATGGCCAAAATTATATTAACAATAAATAAATACATTGTCATCCCTCAATATTCTGTCGAAACAGAGGAACCTATTTTAAGCTTTACAATACTCCAAACAAGTTAAGGTTAATACAGAACAATTTGCTCTTTTGTTGAAGAATTCACGCATCATTATTAGTATCATTTTCTTCACAAACTAGAATTTTCCGACATGGGATTGGTAATTTGAAGTATGCAGTTAACTTTAAAGGCAATGTCTGGCATGCTTAGAATTTGGAATTTGACAATGAAAGGGGAATCAGAAAGAGACTTAAGAGCTATATTCTAAAGGTTACACGATACTGTGTATGCAATAGGCCTGGGCAATATGACATCAATGTTAAATCGCACATACCCAATAATCACCAGGGCTTCAGATGACAGGTGAAACATTTTGATGCCCCAAAAGTTAGTAAGCAGTAAAAATTCGGCATACTCTTATGTTAAATAAACGTGTCAACTTCAAACTGCAAAAAGTACAGCCGCACCTCCAATATCATTTTACTTTGTTTACCCACAAGATCTTCTCTCTAAAAAAATGTCATGGCTGTTGAGCTGTCTCCACCCCCACATACCAAAGCAGTATTATGTGGTGTGCTCCGCTACAATGCATATCGCACTGAACTATACCGAACCATAGTATACCAAAACAGTATTATGTGTTGTGCTCCGCCACAATGCATATCGCACTGAACTATACCGAACCATAGTATACCAAAATAGTATTATGTGGTGTGCTCCTGTAACTGAATTTAATAAACATAAAAATACACCAAGTTTATAAGGATTAATAACTTTTGGGTGTCACAAAATGCATCTCATGAATATTTTAGCCGTACATGAAATCGTGGGTGTAAATAAATGTCCGTACAGCACAAGAACCACTGGCATCCCGCCCCCTCAAGCCCTTGTGATTACTGCGCATACACAAAATTATATCAATACGATATCGCCCAGCCCTATTATGGAGGTTGCTATCTATCCATCTTCCACCTGCTTTTCCTGGTCAGGGAAGTGGGGAACGGGAAGCCTGCTCCATAAAGGAGAGTAGGGCATAGTCCACAACAGGGTGTGAAAACACAGAGTCGTACACAATTCAGAGATGCCAACCAGTCGGTGTGCGTGTCTTTAGACTGCACAAGGGCATCAGTCTACCCAGAGGAACCATGGAAACATGCTGGAGAAAACTAGGAGAACATGCCGACTCCAAACACACATTAACGAGTCAAATGCCCAACCCTGGATGTGTGAGGTAGTAATATCCATTCAGGCACCAAGTTACCTACAGTGGAGAACAAAAGTTTTACTTGGGCACCCCAAGTAAAAATGTGTATTAATGTGCATAAAGAAGCCAAGGAAATATGGAAACATCCACAAAAGCCATCAAAATGCAGTTGAGACATTATTGTAATATGTCAAAAAAAGTTGGATTTTATTTTCATCATTTGCACTTTCAAAATAACAGGAAACCAAATAATGGTGTCTGCAAAAGTTTGGGCCCCCTGAAGAGTTAATACCTTGTACTGCCCCCTTTGGAAAGTATTACAGCTTGTAAATGCTTTTTTGTAACCAGCCAAGAGTCTTTCAATTCTTGTTGGAGGTATCTTCGCCCATTGTTCCTTACAAAAGTCTTCCAGTTGTTTGAGATTTCTGGGCTGCCTGTTACGCACTGCTCTTTTAAGGTCTACCCATTGATTTACGTTAAAGTCAGGAGATTGTGAAGGCCATGGCAAAACTTTCAGTTTACACCTCTTCATGTAATCCACCATTGATTTTGAGGTGTGTTTCGGATCATTATACATATGTAGATGCTGTACTCTCTTTAACTTCAGCTTTTTCACAGATGGCATCAAGTTGCCGTCCAAAATTTGTTGAAATTTGAATCCATTTTTTCTTCTACTCGTGAAATGTTCTCTGTGCCACTTGCTGCAACACAACCCCAAAGCATGATTGATCCACCCCCTAGCTTAACAGTTGGACAGAGGTGCTTTTCATTAAACTCTGTGCCCTGTTTTCTCCAAACATACCTTTGCTCATTCCGGCCTAAAAGTTCAAGTCAGACGTGGTTCTTGATTTGCTTTTATCACAATCCTGCGAGTTGTTCTGTCTGATTTTTTTCTTGGTCTTCCAGTTCTTGCTTTAACGTCCACTGTTCCTGATCACTGCCATTTCTTAATTACATTCTGAACAGAGGATATTGACATTTGAAAACGCTTTGCTATCTTCTTATAGCCTTCTCCTGCTTTGTGAGTGTCAGCTATTTTCAGTTTCAGTGTTCTAGACAACTGCTTGGAAGAACCCATGGTGCTGATTGTTGGAGCAAGGGCAGATGAGTCTGGGCATTTAAAAACTTTGAGACTGATAACACCTGGTCTTTCCACTCAATGATTTTGAACAGTCCCTGACACTGTGAGGTCTCAGCTTGCCAAAGGGGGGCAGTACAAGGTATTAACTTTTGCAGACACCTTTATTTGGTTTTCTGTTATTTTGAAACTGTAAATGGTGGAAATAAAATCCAACTTTTTTTGACATATTATAAGAATGTCTCATCTCCATTTTGATGGCTTTTGAGGATGTTTACATATTTCCTTGGCTTCTTTATGCACATTAATACACATTTGTACTTGGGGTGCCCAAAATCTCGATCTCCACTGTATATTCTGACTGTTTCACCTTGCTGAATTATTACATGCAGGAGATCATCAGCTGTCATGGCTTTAGAGATACATTCCCGCACACCTGAATTTCAATTTTTAAGGGGGAATGTGAAGATTACATTTAACCGATTAAATGATTTTAAAGAGAAACTGCAGTATCACAGTTCGACAGCTTTGGCTCGTAGGTCTATGTATCAATGGAAGGACCCAGACCTGAAGGCCATGCGGAAGACAATGTCTCCTGTCTGGTTTCGAATGAGGAATCCATCCCTGTTCAGATCCAGGAGCTCCGTCCTGAGCAGGTCAGCCTTAGCCAGGGAGGCAATGTAGTAGCACCAAGCAATAATAGCTGCAATAATGAGAATTAGTCCCAGAAGACCTGCTCCCAGCAGGGGGCGCCTGTCCCGAGTCAGATTCTGCTTAACGGGTGCAGTGCTGCCCGTGGTGCTCATAGGACCGCCTGGTACCATCTGATACATGGTGAAGGAAGTGTCTTTGAAAGCTGCACATATGCTGGTGAAAAAACGCTGAGGTTTCCTGTCACAGCAAATAGTTTGCCTTTGTTGAGTGAGAGTGCGTCGTCAAGACAGCTGAATGAACTAGCGCTCTTCATAGCCCCTCCCCAAGGGTGGTCTGAAGGGGCAGCCAAGAGCCGTTATCTTCTTTTCCTCCATTTCTTTTCCAGTTTCTAGCCTTAAAAGGCACAGCCTGCGTGAGTAAATGGAACATTTAAAATGCTTTCAAAATGAGCTTCTGAACTCAACCATTATAAGACCAGAAATAGCAGCATTGAAGTCCTAAGATCGTAACAGCCAGGAAAAACATTTGTCTGGATAATTTCTGACGAGGACAAAGTCATTTTTATGTAAATGAATTTGAGTTTCTCTGTAATTCAACAGATCGCAAAGTAATCTCAGGCACTGCTTAGTATGCACATAGGTGAAATTTCCAGGTCAGGCACCATACCATGCTCAGGTAACTAATTTGTTCCCCCGACACTTACCCAACACTGCCAAAAAGAGAGCAGGCACACATACAAAACATCCTGCCAGTGGGTCCTATTAATGGCTACTGCAATGGTGAGTGACCTTGTGTTTTTCCAGAGCAGGGCATGCAGTCAAGATGTGGACTAAACTGTGAATAAGCCAAAGTAGACCACGGAGAGCCTGGTATGAGCTCGCATTTAAGCCGGAGAACTCAGGCTGTAAAGGCAATGCTGTAAACACATGGGGCCGAGTCTTCACTGCTGATGTGAACCCCCGTTATGCCAGGACATCACCACCGGCCTGGTACAAAGTCAATAAGCTTGCTTGTCCTGAATTGACAACACTCTCTGTGTCCACCCTGGCACGGCACAGATTTTGGCTGATCATTAATGATCATTTGGCTGATGCTTAAACCCCCCTTACCAGAAATACTGTATCATAAACTATTATTTTAATGATTATTTCACAATATAAAGCTTCAGATATAATACATAATAAATTATTTTAAATAATCACTTAATGATGAGTCTTGCTTAATCGTGATATTAAGTGGAATTTCTTTTAGTGAACTGCTACCTCAGCAGAAAGAGAACTTGAAAAGCGATCAACCACATAGAGGACAAATCGATCAAAAGAAAATTTTGCATATCTGTGCTTTTAATGGAACAATCCAAAAACATACATAACTCGCAAACTAAGTTACTCAAGCTCGATAGCGGGGAAAAGCCAAAACGAACGACTTGAAAACATTTCACCGTCAAGTTGATGGCATATTCGGTTAAATGATATATTATCTATTTGATAAACAGTCGCCTTGCCTACTGTGCTTTTGCAGGCGTACATGAACTCTTAGGTGAATTGCTGTCAAAAGCAGCAAGTCGGGAAGCAATTCCACATTATGTTTACGTTTTCAGCAGTACGGACGGAAGTAGAATGTGTACAGCTGTGGGAAGAACTGCACACCAACTTAAAAATAACCGAATTCAAATTCACTGTCATTGTCACATATAGTTAAAATATATAGTTGCGAATATGCAAAATTACTGTGGAAAATAAATGTATATAGAATTTATATAAAGCAGGTAACGGACCAAACGATAGCACCATACTCACCAGCAAAAACAACAGCCCAGCAAGGTGAAGATCTACCAAACGGTCCCTTCGGTACAGGGTGAGCGAAAGTCACGTGATCGAATGGTTAGTCACTATTTGTAAATCACGCCGTCAGTCAAACAGGATTCAAAAAAGAGTGCAGTTTCCTGCGCCTTGTGGGATTTGTAGGTTATATGCAAACTGAAAGGACTTCGAAATTCGGATTGGTGTAACCACACTTTTATTAAATTATCGAAACAAAATATTCAAAAGCCAATCATATTTCTATAACATTCATAAGATATATACTATATAGGCTATATATACTATATACTATATGTATCCAATGCGGGGTTTGAGTCTCCACTCAACTGTACTGTAATACACAAGTAAAACACAAAATACGTGTATATTAACTTTACGTTAAAATAATTCAATTTAAGTTCTCAGAAACAAACTCTGGGTGAATGATGTAATGTCCAGCTTGGTATGGCTTGACGACTTGGAAGCAGCTGTAACCACCACTGTAACAAAAGAATTGTAGATCAGGTTGTATTGAAAACTTATTGTATAAGGCCACATGTGTTTTCTGTTTATATATTGGAATCCAGCACTGCTATGGGGCAGGATTTCTTGAAATACCCTTGTGATTTGAGTTCCCCACGGGAAATGTTGCCATCATTCATAAACTTGTAGACTGTTCCTCTTCGAAAATCATTTCCAGAGATGCCGCTGTGACACGCACACACACACACACACACACACACGTTTTTAATCATATTTTTGTGGGGACAATCCATTAATTTCTATGCGGAAAAACCCTAATCCAACTATGACAACCTCAGACCCAGTCCTAATCTTAACCATTAGTAACCAAACAAAATAAAAGAAAATTGGCATTTCTAGTTTTTTTGATTGCAGTCACAGATTTTTTATACAGTTGAGTTACCCCAAAAAGATGACAATAACTAGGTTTCATCACATTGCGGGGACTAGACATCCCCACAATGTAATATATGCTGACAAAGGTTAGAATATGGTGAAAAAGAGTAGCTGTTGAGAGCAATATCAATTACAACACAAATCAAAACAAACTCCAAATGTTGAATACCTTGGCTTATTTTGCAAATTGGTGCATATTTGTTCCTTGTTGAAAGAGGGAGACTGAACAAGAAACTGATGTTTGAACAGTCTACCAGAAGGGGGCAGAAAGCACTCTCTAGCTGAGTTCACAACTTGTTTGTGACTGGGCTCCACTTTTCCAACGCGGAAGTTTACAATGGATGTCTTCTCTCCCACTGTTAACAAAGTCAGAATTAGGACATTTGATCCTCCTGCTAAGAGCAGTAAAATTACATCTCGTTTAAGAGCTGTAGCTTTTAAAATGGTGAGTGTTACTGTGGTTACGTATCACTATCTTACCTTGACATGGAATGGATCTGTGTTGCACTGGAGGAAAGAAATGAGTACAGTAACCCGCGGATGCTGGTACTGGTACTGGAACAACACTGGTAGCAAGACACCTGGTCGGCATTCGAGGCAGGAGAAAATCCTGACAAGCAGGAATTGGAGACACAAAACAAAATTCTCAAACTCTGTTAAATAACTTTGGCTCCAAACATCATGACTTCCCCTATGTGATACCTATGTGGCGGTATGTGTTCACTATTGCTGACCGTGTGCACCCCCCCCCACCCCCCCACCCGCCCGCCGCCTCGCCATTTGGGGGATGCTGTGAGCAGTTACCCAGCCATACCGTTTTGGTCCTTGTCAAAGTTACTCAGATCTGTATCACTGCCCATTTCTGCTGCATTCAACATGCGGACTACGAGTGCTGAATGTTATGTTACCGTTCAACGTATCGCAGACCATGACATGCACCATTTTTACAGTCAACGTTAGCCGCTTCAGGTAGGGGTGCTCATAATGTTTTGACTCATTAGTGTGAATTGACCAAAGTGGAGTATAGCGGTATTTTACAGCTGTGTAACAAGTGGAAATAAAAATAATTGCAATACGTAATTATCCCTTTTAGAGAGTGACATTTCAGCTTTTATCTTTGTGAAAAGTGATTAATAAAATAAATATGAGTTATAAAAACATCGGCTGGGGTACGCATCTGAGAAAGGACAACAACAGCAACAATAATGACAAATCGAACTGAAGGATAAAGTTGATCATTTAAAGGAGGAATAAAGTTATGAGAGCATGGAGGAACCTCTGTCTTGCTCACCGGTCGGGGATGGGGCTTGTTTCTGCGATTGGGAGAGGAGGGTCTTGCCTGGGTTGGTTTTGTTGGGCCTGGTGATCGGAACTCCTCTGAGTAGGTACTGATATTGACTCCGATGCTCATCGCCAAGTCTTGCACGATTCCAGTCTGACTGTCAGTGTTCTTCACGCCTCCTCTTCAGCCCCCCACTGCCGCCTGAAGTTGTATCTCTTTATCTCGTCCTGTGTTCAAATTGTCCTTTTCTTCATTCTTCTTGTTCTTAAGTGAAAACGAATGCCTCGGAAAATCTTCTTAAAAATTCTTCGCATTTCACATGAGAGATTTTACAGAGGAAAATACGGCCTTATTATGTCAGCTGCCACGAAAGCTGAGTGTGGCTTTTGGTAAACTGAGATATAGACTGAATGCAGGTAGAAGCTTGGGAATGTCAGGCATCACACGAGAACTGGTTAGCAGCACTAAACCTCAGGTGCCTGTAACCTCAATGATCATCCATCCACAAATTCTACTATTTCACATCTGATTGGCAGCATCAAATTAGTTTGCTCATATTCCTACAGCTTGTTTCATTGAGGGGGCCAGCACATTTCTGACAATGAATAATTCAACTTCAAGCAGAGAGATAAGGCTGACAGATTATGTCATCGATCTCAGCTGGGCTTGGCTGGGTGATTGTCCTCTGAGTGACATGCAAAAGGTAGCCAACTCAAACCCAATCAGTCCCTGGTTATAGATACTCAGCGTGCAGGGGCCATGGAGGAGACAGTTGCTTTGGTTGTCCTGAGAGTCAGCTCATCTTTCAGCTTTCTGGGATAAGGTTTGAAACACTCTCTGGTGTAAAGTTTGAGCCACTTTCTGGGGCAGCGCTCTCAAGTCTCACGCACTGACCATGAGACACACGCATTTCAACCCGTACACATGCCGCACCTTGGATTTTCTCACGCTGAGAATTAAGGAACAATGTCTACCAAGGTGTCCCTTTATATAGAATTAAGGGACGATGTCTGGGCATATGAAGGGCAGTTCATAGCTGTCCCGAGTTATTCAGAATTAATAACCACCTACTAGTCAATCAGAAAATAGCATTTGTTGTTTCAGGGTCAATTCCAAAATGTTACATGTGGTCCGGCTGCAAACAGGTTATTACATGAATGCGCACACACATGGAGAGCAGAGAAGGTGAAAGTGGAAAAGCAAGATCCAATGAATGTGGTAGGCAGGGCTGCCCGGGGGGGGGGCACTATCCTATGATTGGAATATTGGAGCAAGATTTAGTGTCATCAAATTAGAAAAACACTAAGAAGTATTCAGGGAGAGGTAAGATTATATACCGTTTCATATATTTAATATATTATTTTTTTAAACTGCAGGACACATTTCCATACCATTTAAAATGGAGGAAAGATTCTACATATTAAATCCAGCCTGCTCATTAAAGTATATTTTTAGATTTATTCATTATTACTTATCTGAATCTAAATGAATCACTATTAATCATTAATGTCTGTCAAAGTATGATCGAGTCACATTCATCCAATTTATGTGCTCATATAAAATACCATACAAACTGTTGAAATAAATGCATAATGAAAGCACTGTTAGTGATGAACAATTATGATTGACAATTCTGATCCATTGCAATAAACTGTCTTTTTTTTTTTAATGAAAGCATGACATGCTTAAAATGTTTTTTTTTTTACTTAAGAAATCTTATTTCAGGCTCATTTCCTGCCTTTCCCAGATTCCTCCTGCAGGAAAAGCATGCTTTTACCAAGTTTAAGAGCATCAAAGACCACATCCTACTGCTGCCTACACCCTGTGGCCACTCTTACAAGTTGGGTGTAGAGACTGTCAAAGTTCTGTGAAAGAAAGAAAGAAAAAAGGCCACAGGTGTTTGGAAAACATAACAGAGTATCTTATGATATTTATATTCTTAGTAAGGGGAAAAACAACACTCTGACTAATAAATGATGTATAAGAAATACCCGAACAGTGAAGTAAGCCTCCGAGAAGTAGGTCAAATACTGCTGGCTTTACCCTGTCAAGAAACTTCTTTGTTTCTTTTTATTTCTTTGACTTTTAAACAGTACTGAATTTACCCTCACAAAAGTAGGGGTGTTTCAAAGATGTGTGTGTTTTTTTTTTTAAATGCTCAAGAAATACCTGTTCTAGCTGCTGAATGAAGGCATACTGTGGACTCAAAGGTTTGGGTGGGTGGGACATGTGCAGGAACAGCCCATCATCATTGGCCAGTGTGTCGAGACACAGCACGAATGCCACATTACCTTGCAGAAGACTTGATTCTGACCAGAATTGTAATATTACACGTTATTACAGTACAATAGTTTGTACTCATCACATATCAGGTACTGTATCATGAGTGTATTATAAAATGTTGAAGAAACTACAAAAACAGTAAGTGGATTTTTTTTTAATGTGCTTTAATTTCTTCTTTCATCTGTTCAGGTTCACAACAGAGCACTTCCAGACTTTCTGGTGTAACAATCCAAAGGCTGAAATAATGAGACAGAAGAGCAGGAAGGAGGAGCCAGAGGCCGTATCAAGAACATTAAAACTTTCATTTAGACATAAGAATAATGTAGTTTGTTATGCAAGGATCTTGAATTAATTTATTTCATTCTAGATGTAAATGTAAATGTACTGAAGAATATACTGTATATTCTGTTCCCAGAAAATAATATTTCCCTCCGTTTGTCAATGTTCAGAATGTTTTTTGTTTCTAATTACGAATCAGTAAAGGACACCACACACACCGTGCTGAACCGTGATTTGAACACATGCAATGGCTGCGTCTCAGCTAAACGGCCTTACAGCTCTGTACTCCGTCCTGAAACTGATGGATATAACTGTGGCTCAACTCATCCTGCTCACTGGGCTGCCTGTTTTCAGTGTAATGACCAGAATAACGTACAAGCATTAATCATCTCTCGCAAGGTGAATGGTACGCACGAAAGTGACATTGGGAGGACAAGTAATTATTATCAAAACGCTATCTTCTGCACATCTCAGCTTGGACAGGCCACTGTGATTCATTTCCATTAGTAGGTGTAAGCTGAGCCGCCTGGACTGTAACCTACTTCAATTACATCCTGGGAGGCGGCGCTGATGTTGTTCCGCACGAGGATAAGGACAGCCGCAGCATTTTCCCTCAAAGCCTCCTGATGGTGCTGCATGGTCTATCATCTTCACAACCACACGCCGGCGTGTGAGAACCGGGTCATCAACTTGTCCGGACTTCTGCAACCACAGCGGCACCACTGCAACCCGTGGAAAATCACCAGTGTAAATACCAGTGGTGTCGTGTTCCTTATGGGTCATTCAAAAGTGGGGCTGCATGATATCGCGTCTCGGTTATACTGTGGCCGCAGTAATTAAATGTTCACAGCCCGTCATCTGTAGCCCCGGTGATTCTCGTGCATGCGCCATATATTCGTGATTGCATCACAATGTGATATCGTGCAGGCCTATTATACTCAGTATACTCAGCAATCACGTGGACTGGGTTTTCAATGTTTTTTAATTAGCTTGTCTTTTACAATTAAAAAACAAAGTGCTTACAATACAAAAGAGGCAATTGAAAGGTGACCCACAAAGAAGAGCGGCCCGCCCTGTAACTTGAAAATCGTAGATCTTCTTCCAGTTGCTGTAACAGAATAGAGAAGCAATGACAAATTTCTAGGGACGCCTTATCGTCGAGGGCTACAATTTAAACGTTAACATTGTACAACAGCACATGGCGTAAATTATCCACCTCCTGCTTAAAGGTTGCCGCATATTTCAAACGTGACCGATGTCGTTTAAGCAAAAAGATGCTGTATATGTGGTGATCCCATTGATTATCTACAATTGAATGGTGTAATATGACTGAGTGGGGTTGAACAGCAGCCAGCATGCTTTTATAAGTTAATATGTGTATCCCTGTATTTATGTTAATGGTCAATGTTGTAGCTGTGTAATATTTGACACGAAATTCGTTTCATTAGCCTGTAACTGTGTAAACTGCTGATTGCCTTGTCTGTGCCTCAGCTAGTATTAAACTAGCTGCTGTTAGAGTATTTCATTTTTTAAATAGCTGTTAGCGTCATTAAATTTATGAGACCACTCGCTTCAATACACTTTGCCGCTGCATCAAAAACATTCTGCACTCTCTTTACTTGTGGGGTTTCAAATATTGATTATCTACCTACACATACTGTGCTGTGATTGCCTGTGGCTGGTTTTTATCAGTGATATGCTTAACCATGTATATGCTGTTGTCAAACAAAAATATTTTTCGTTATAAAGATAACTTTTGAAATACCAAATCTTTCCTCCCAAAAACAAATTAACATGTAATATTGCCGGTACAGATACTGTACATACTAGGTTCTGTCACACCCCACATTCTATCCCCCTCTTTCTCTCCGTTGTTACTCGTTTAACTCTTCCTCTCGTTACAGCCCTCGTGTGAATCACCCCGGGTGCCTCTCGTCTGCTCCCTCCTCAGTGATGTATACAGTGCCTCCTTGTCTTGAGTTCCCCAATCCGGTCATTAACATTGCTGCCTGCGTGTGGTGCCTTTCCTTTCTCCTTGTCTGTTGTGTTTGGATTTAGATTTTTGATGTTTTTAATTATATTAAAAAATAGTTAACTGTTTAATTAAAGGGGTATGTGTCTATATTCTTTTTAAATATAAAAATACTTGAAACCACACTCTTACCATGGTATAAAACCATCACATATACCAAACCCTGGGAAAACTATAGAATTACACCCCTATTTGGTGCACGTCTCAGCCACTTAAAGCATCTCAGATCGTGCAGACACCAGTGAAGATGGAGCGTCAGGCAGTCGCGCGAAGCACGTGAAGAAACAGAGTGTTGTGGAGAGTCCGAGGGGGGCCAGCAGCTGACACAACCCCCTTCTGCTACCCTGACTGAACACCTGGATTTTCTGGAGCTCCAGGAGTGGCACTGACCTGTCTCTGAGATTCTCTGACACGCTCCAAGAAGAGAAGGAAATACAGCTGAACTAGACATGAGGGAAGTCTGTTGTGGGTCAGAAAGGTCACTGGTTCAAATTTCGTGGGTGGCAGAGTGATGTCACCATTGGGCCCTTCAGCAAGGCCCTTAACCCCACTTGCCCCAGGGACTAGCTGACCTAGTCAACTGTATGTTGCCTTGGATTAAAGCATCTGCTAAATAAATAAATGTAAATGTAATGTAAATGTATATAGGCTAGGCAAACATATTAATTGTACCCTGTTAAAAAGATTAATTTCCCAGGAGGATACTGATAAGGTCACAATGTGCACCTCAGCAGAAGTAGATAAATAAGAAATTAGACATTATCCATTTGTATGTGAACTACCTTCAACTCATGGTTCCTGGCCGGTATGCTTGTAATGCTGAAACTTCAGGCACTCAGGACCCATGCATATCCAGCTACATTATGCTCCCCCTTTGAGGAATCTTCCTACTAGGGAGTATTTCCTTGCCACTGTCCCCTCCGGCTTGCTCACCAAACGGGAACATGACACATACAGTAGCATAGTACCAGACAGGCACCGATCCTGACATATGAACATAAGCTGAAGTCCTTAGCTATGTGGACAGCACTTTTGACCTACGTCCTCGCAACCACAAACCTAGATAGCACATGACACAAAGTACCAGTTGAAAGTTTGGACATTGCCTAGCTGCCTGCAAAGGAGAGTGATAGTGGAGTGTGATAGTGAGGAAGGAGAGTGATAGTGGAGTGTGATAGTGAGAAAGGAGAGTGATAGTGGAGTGTGATAGTGAGGAAGGAGAGTGATAGTGGAGTGTGATAGTGAGAAAGGAGAGTGATAGTGGAGTGTGATAGTGAGAAAGGAGAGTGATAGTGTTGCTTCATATGATCTGGCACCTTGAAAACAGCAGAGATGGTTCACAGGAGTTTGACGAGGGAGTGAAAAGAAAGAAGAGAAAGAAGCGGCTAATGATTGCTCAGCATATTTTTGGGACTTCGTTCTGGGCTGCTGGAAAAGCCTCCCAGGAGGCCACCTCATGGACCTGGGGTAGCAGAGAAAGAAGGGTCAGCCAGTCCCTGGAGCCTTTGGGGTTAAGGGCCTTGCCCAAGGGCCCAGTTGTGGCATCACTGTTGTGTTTATTATTTACTTATATTATATGTAATTTGTCAGTTTTGATGTTTTCATAATTATTCTACAATGTAGAGAGTAGTACAAATAAACTTTTCTATGGGTGGATATATCCAAACTATTTACTAGAAACTAAACAATAGAAAATCCCTCACAACACATGACTGCTACTCGTATATTACTATTATAGTCTGTACAGAGCTCACTGCAGAGCTCACAGTTCTCTTAACGAGGACCTTAATTTTCCAGTTTGAGGGAGGTTGAATCCCTTTTGTTTTTGAGTGCTTTTGTATATGACTTGGGGTAGGACTGACTCCGAGGCTCAAATTTCTCATTGGCCAGTAAAAAAAAGGCAGACAGTAAATTGAAATTGGACTGAGGAGGAAATGGAGAGGAGGCACTTAGCAAGGGAAGCCAGAGTTAACTTTCCATCTCCGTGCAGCTGTGCAGAACAGATCGGCAAACGACCTTCAGCGTGGAGCACAGCAGCTGAGGAGAATATGCATCCTGCCTGGTGTTTTCGTTCCTATCAAATTCTTTTTTTATTTATTCCAACATGTCAAGTGTCCCAACAACGTGGCTCCTCCCAGGAACGAAACGGGGGGGGGGGGGGGGGAAGGGCCATGGGGGACGAGAAGAAAAACGATTTTTGGAGGGGGAACGTTGTATTTTTTTTAATTTACTTCTGCCCCAAAGGGTTTCTTCCAAGTGTTT
>JAABNY020000119.1:26730960-26747291 GCA_015164015.2 Brevimyrus niger
GAATGCAGCGGGGCTGTCGCCATGGGGAGAAGCGAAGGGATGTGTGCACAGGGGGGGGCAAGGATGCAGGGAAGTGG
The DNA here is from genome assembly GCA_015164015.2 of Brevimyrus niger. Classification (NCBI taxonomy): domain Eukaryota; kingdom Metazoa; phylum Chordata; class Actinopteri; order Osteoglossiformes; family Mormyridae; genus Brevimyrus; species Brevimyrus niger. The sequence goes on from JAABNY020000119.1 coordinate 26,731,038, forward strand.
GCGTGGGGGGGGGGGGGGGGGGCGCGTTGGGGGAGGGGGGGGGGGGGGGGGGGAAAGGGCCATTGGGGACGAGGAGATAAACTATTTTTAGAAGGGGACAGATTAATTATTTTGAATGTACTTCTGCCACCACAGTGTTTTCCCAAGTGTATTTGCAGGGCTGGTGTTAAACCACCAGTCAAAGTGCGAGATTCTTGCTTGTTAGATTCTGTCGACTCGGCTGCATCTCGCTGCCATACATTCGGGCTTGTTTATGCGGCATTATGTAGTTTGGTGCTTTCTTTGTTTGAGGTTTAAATAAATCAATGTGTGTGGTATTACAGCACCACCTCTGGAACATAGAAATCTCCTCATTGGTCAACAGAGAATCTCCTTATTGGTCAAAAAAACCTCTTTCGGCATCAAAGACAGCAGCCACCTGTCACATTTTCAGCACCCCTGTTTTGGACCAACTGTCAAAAACTGCTCCACCCCTCGTTCCTCCATTCCAGGATTCTGGCAGCAGCTCTGGCTGGCTCATTCATCCAGGAGGATCTGGCTGCGGAACTGGATTCTCCACTGTGGGGCTGGAAATCACATGACCTCCACTACTGAAGAGAGCTCAGTAGGCTGCAGAGGTCACTCAGGTCACAGAACGCAGGTTTCCTTGTCACTCCACATATGATTTGCCAGCCAATGTTTGAGATGCCGAACCGGGTCTCGGTCTTTAAATATCAAATGAAGGCCTATTACTTCAGCTTAGCTTACCTGCAAACAAGCACATAACACACCGTAACTATGGCTGCTGCTGCTGCTGTACACGCCATTTTTATATACTGTGCGTGTCCATTATTGTGTCTATGCAAGTTCTGACCCACCAATGGTCTTTGCCGTCCTTCACAGCTGTCTGGACGGTGCCCGGGTTAGGTACTGTCTGAGCTGGAGTGCTGGTTCAGTCCCATGGAAGGGTGACACCGTGTGTGCAGACTTCAGTCTGTCACCCTACACTGGCCGGCGTGGAGGACTGACTCATTGATGAACTTTGACCTCATTCAGTTTCCACCTGGCTTTCAGTAAGCAAGCGCACCCTTTCTTTGTCAGTAATGTTAGAATGCCCCAGGGGAATCGGGCAGCCAGCTGACCTTGGACCTCCAGAGGTTTATTTTTTCTCCGTACTTGGGAGCTTTTGGTTCCTCTCCTCCATTGCAATGTACCACAGCAGTTCCATGTAAAGTGCCTTGGGGTTACTGCTGTGAAAGGCGCTATATACAAATGAATTGAATTGAATGTGATTTTGAGCCATCTAGTGCATAGGAGAATAATAGCATATAATAATATCCTACCCTATTAGAATATATTATTAGTAATTATAATTCTATAATTATATGTAAAGTATAGTTATGTATATATCACACACATACACACACACACAGACCTGTACTCATATCTTTGTACGGACCATCCATTCATTTCTAAGGGGAAAACCAAAATTCAAAAATGATTAACTTAACCCCTACCCAGCCCTAACCTTACGCATAAGTAACCAAACAAAACAGATGTCTTTTGGCAATTTTTTGATTGCAGACACTGCTTATTATAAAATTGAGGTTATCCTTATGGGGACCAAAAAAAATGGTCCCCACAATATCAATGCAACAGGCTTTTATCATGGTGTGGGGATGCCCATTGTTCTGAGCCAGACCCTTCTCCATCCTTGGAAAGGTTCCCTCAGCAACTGAAAGAAAGACTCCCCCATGGGCAGTTTGGCAAGCGCCTAAATTCCGCTTCCAGCTTGGCAGTAGTTTTGCAATGTCCTCAACAACATGAACAAAGCCACAACCATGTCCTGAGCCGACCACCGGCCCAAACTCCCCAGAACAAGCCACCTCTCATCGCTTTCCCTTTTTCCATTCAGCCATATGGTTCCGTTTCCCGATAAACATCCCATTCCTGTGACGAGACTCCATGCACTCTTGCCTGCCTGACACGATCATGGCATGTATGGGCCCAAGACGACCAGTCCCACATCATAGCTGCAGGAGGCTGCCGGGTCCTTATTCTTTTCAGGCCCGCCTTTGTGCACCGCCAGCGCATTGCCCCCCCCCCCCCCCCTCCCCCCACCCCCACCCCGCCCCCCCCCCCGCCGTAGGATTACCTCAATAGGCCTACCCACAAGGCAGTGGGGCTATTTGCCCATAGCTGGGGCAGTGGTTGACCGGTGCCAAGGCATTTCCCCCGCGTGGTGGGCTTGCACACCACGTCTCTGGGGCCCACTGCTGCTCCGAGATCCCTTGCAGTTTTGCCTGGGACTACAAAGTACGCAGTTACCGTGTGTCGCCACTAGGAGGCACCGCAAGGGTCTCGGCGGTGGAGAAGGCTACGTACTGGCATGAGGAGACCTACGCACTCGGCTCCTCTTTTCCCCCCCCTGCAGGGGCCAGCCAGCGGCGGTAGCTGGAAGCAGAAGGTTGCAAGCAGAATGCGACATGCAGCATGCGCTACAAGCTACAAGCTACAAGCACCTCTACCCTGACCTGCCGCACTAGACACTTCACACACGCCCTGTGCCGTTGGATGCATCAAAAACTGACACACACACACACACCACTACAACCTACTAGTAATCTTGTTCGGCTATAAGGTAACAATCCAAAAAGTATACTGCCTATAAATAGTATTCAACCCCTTGCTGTAATTCATGGAATGATGGTCAATACAATTTTGCTTTTTTTGACAAGAATTAACAAAAACTTCTTTAATGTCATAGTGTAAACAGGCTTCTACAAAGTAATGTCCATTAATGAAAAATGTATAATGACCAATAAGTGACTGCATAAATATTCACCGCCTTCAACTTAGTATTTAGTTGAACACAGCACTGAGTCTGTATGGGACACGTCTCAATCAGGCTTGCACATCTAGACACTCATTGTTACTCCATTCTTTGCAGAACTGCTCAAGCTCTGTCAAGGTGCATGGGGATTGGGCGTGAACAGGCCTTTTCAAGTCAGTGAATCAGAGTGTCCTCCAGGATCGCTGTGTATTTTGCTGCACTCCATTTACCTTCTACCGTTACAAGCCTTCCGAGGCCCGCTGCTGAGAAGTACCCCCACAGCATGATGCTGCAGCACCGAGCTTCCTGGTGGGGATGGGGTCTTTGTGGTGATGTGCAGTGTTTGATATCTGTCAGACATAGTGTCTAGTCTGATGGCCAAAAAGCTCCACTTTGGTCCCATTGGATCACAGAACCTTCTTCCAGTTGACCTTGGAGTCCCTCACATGCCTTTGGACAAACTGTAGTCGAGCTTCAATATGAGATTTGTTCACTCCTGGCTTTCTCTTTGCCACTCTCCATATATCGTTGACTGGTGAAGAACCTGGGCAACAGTTGTATGCAGAGTCTCTCCCATCTCAGCTGCTGAAGATACTTCAGAGAAGTTTCACGTGACTTGCTGGCAATTCTCACTAGTCTGCTTCTTGCACGACCACTTGTGAGGACGGCCTGCTCTGGGCAGATTTGCATAGGTGCCATAGTCCTTCCATTTCTTAATAATGGATTTAACTGGACTCCTGGCTAGTGTCGTTTTCGTCAACAAATTTTTTGCAGAAATATCTTGGTCAACAAACCTTTTTGACGTGACGGAGACTAGACGCAACGTAAATGCTGGTCATGTGACGATAACTATAACGAAATATATCATGTAATATTGTTGATGAATAAAAACTAGACTAAATTTGGTGTACAGAATTAAAACTATACCAAACTTACCCTCAATGTGAAGAAAGACTGGACAAATGCTTGCAAATAGAAGATAGCTGGATTTTGTGCACCAGAGAAATTTTTCATATTCAAATTAACGATATTAATGTGTGACAATCTTAAGACAAAATGGAGGCCATTTGCATTTGACATGTCACTTGTGTTTAATTCATTGATATGTAATACTACACAGAACAATAATGTTAAATACTGGTATGGAAATGTTCACATAATAATAATAACAATAATAATAATAATAATAATAATAATAATAATAATAATAATAAAGAACCTTTCTGTTAAAAAGCATACGTTTCTTTTCATAAATAAATTAAATCAACAATGGCAATAAATACAAGTTCTATAAAATGAATCAATTAAGGCATACTCTAATTTAGCAAACTGTGAGCAAACATGATTTTGAGATCTCAATAAAAATGATACATTAATTGGCGTTTATCCCTTTATGGTTTTTTAAACAGAGCAAAGTCATTGTGTTGAGGAGACCTGGTGGTGAAATCCTAGGTAACCAAAATTTATTACACTGTAAACTGACCCAAAGAAAGAAATCCCAGCCATCAAATAAGAACAGTACATAATGTGCTTGTATACTTTTATCGATCAAAGAATCAGACATAACAACATAGATCTGCCAGAGAGAGAGAACTGTAAGGGGAAAATAAAACAATCATTTATGTTCAGTTCTCTCGAGTCCTGTCCTAAATTTTCTATGACCACACAAAGTTACATAGCAGAGATTTAAAAGAACATGTCTTAGATATAATTCACTGTGAATGGAACTTTCAAAATAGGTTCATTTTCTCCCCAATTCCGTGCATTAGAAAGTCAATGCATGCCACTTAGATCAAGAAAATGAAGGGGTGTAGATAGTAATAGACTTACAGAATAGGAATTCTGAACATTTTCCATATACCATCATTAATGATAAAGGAATGAACAGCAGTTTTGTTTGAAGACAACCACTAGAAAACATACTGCTTAGCATACTTAAGAAATAACACCCCAAGTGGAAAGCAGAGCAGCACAGTTAATTATCCCAAATGAAAGCACAAAGTTATTTAGAGAGAATAAATGACTCAGGGGCAAAATCCAGGGGGCTCCAAAGAATAATCTTTCAATCCTATAATATGCCCAGGCAGGGTGGGAAGGAAGAGGGTTTAAAGGGAAAGGACCTATATTGCAAAGTCCTCAATCATTCATTGAGTTTTAGGCACAGGTCAACCAGCTAGAAGAGATTTCCGTCTGATGCATACAATTCTACTTGCTAGAATGTTCCTCAATTACTGTTAATTTGCATGTAAAGATGCTAGCATGTGCATGTATGTATTTTCATTGAAAATCTAGACAGAAGACACTGACAGTCATGCAAAGGTGATCAGCTTCACAGGGTTTAGAAGCAAGTGCGGGTTAGGTTTCTGCCCATGGAGAAGTTAACTATTGAGAACAAGACTCCCAAATTCTCGGTTGAAACAGTATAAACATTATGACCCTTACAGGAGCATTACAGGACAACACAGAACTTAACTGACCATCTGTCAGGGTAACTGGATTAACACTAGTAATGAGCAAACATCTTCAAAAATATGAAAAGTAACAGATCTAAAGATGTTTTACTACTTGAACTTTTGAAATGCTGCAACCGAGGCACAGTAAAACCATATCTCAACTATTTTTTACATTTTGAAAACTGCAATAATTGCTTGTTCTGTCTTTTGTAATTGCCACATAGTGGAACATTCCAGAAATAATAACATCTCAAAAGCAAACATTATCAGTCAAATTAATACTGAAATGTAAGATGCAAAGCTACACAAGGTAAAATAAAAAAATATCACATTCAACTCTCCCAAGTTGGCAAAGTGTAATTTCACACCTCATTAAGTAATCTCCCTCCATTTACAGATTTAGATATGTTCTTACTATTCCCTTTCGATAGCCTGATAATAGTGTCAGGGAAAACCCAGAAGAAATCTTTGACTAAATGAATATAAAATGTCCTTCCACTGATTCCTTTTGCAGTTCATCTGAACCAAATGCAGCGGTGTTCTAAAACAGAAATAATGAGAAAAATGTTTTTTTTCCCCACAAAAACGTGCTAGTTTTGAGGTCTACAGCTCATTTCCAATTTGGATTAATTAGTAATAGATTTAATAAAGGTGCCAATAATCTTAAACATGGTTTAATGCCATAAAACCTGTTCCCATAATAGGAAGAGGAAGAAATAAACAAATATGGCAGAGTGAGGCAAAGGGAGATAAACATTAATGAAAGAGAATGAGAGGAAGTCGTAAAATCTTTCAGTGTCTTAAAGGCCCACCAATGTCTGCATAGCTCATTAGTTCATCTACCTGAAACATCTAAAATCTGTGAATTCACCTTCAAAAGCACACTGTTCTTGTGTGTTTATGCCAAAAACACACTGCGATGAAATGGAACTGATGTAGCGTCAATGCACCAGAACACGCAAACAATTAAATGAAATGGTGCCGGGTTACACTCGAATCAAGCGTGTGTCATCGTTTGCTCAGTATGGGTTTTAGTAACGGCAGAGCATTAAAAGTTAATGGAATGCTAAACCGCGGTTTGGAAGCGAACTATTTTGCTCAGGGGAAGAGGCGGTACACCAGAGTGGATATAGGCCTCAGGGGAGAAAATTAGCTGAACAGATGACTCTGCAGAACAGCCCTGGGCACCTGAACAATGCAAAGTCCACATTCTAAGCAGCTATCTTGCCGTTGTTTGGCTGAAGGGTATTTAGGTACCTGTCGGGACTTTTTTTTTCTGTGGCACATCAGACTCCAGTTAAGGTGATGTCAGTCATTTACAGTCACAAAGTTCTGCTCTGTCAGTCAACGCTAAAGTGCTTCAGAAATGTTGTTATTCCAACAACATAAAGTTTCCCCCAAAAAACACAAAACCAAATCACTGATTTTTACAGAACTGGTGAGTACAGCGTGCACTGTAAACGATACTATAGCATGCAATGTTGGATGGAGCTTAACAAAAATTACAGTAAGTCCTTGCTCTGCATCCCTAATTCTTTTACTGTCAATCACCTTTTATATTTGAGATGCCAAATTTAATGTGTTGTGTCCCAAAGTGTTTCTCGAAATGACAGAGTGAGAAGGGGGTACTGGAAGGGCAGTATGAAAGCACATGTGAAATAGCCTTCCACTGCAGAGAAAGAAGTCCAGGATATCACAGTCTGTTCACCTCAAAACTATTACTCACAGTTGACAAAAATACACGAAGCAAAGTTTAAATAAAAAACAGAATACAAACAATAAAAGTGTCTGTCAGACTGTTGACGAGTGCAACTCCCAAGCATTTGCTACAGTACTACCTTTAGTGTCAAAAAGAATTGAGTTCACAGTACTATTTAAAAATCCCCCGGGGGATTTGAAGACCCCACTATCTTTCTGAACCTTTTACATACATTTTGCTCTACTGTCACATCCAGGGTTTTTCTAAACAATTTTCCCAGTCAGGTACACTCACTGCACCGTCTTCGCTGTATCAGGGGAAGAGAATGAACCCAAATCCAATCAGTGTTGTGAACCCATCACCAAATCAGTAGTTGCTCTGGGAGAGAGAAAAAAAGTAATTTAGTTTTATCTTTTGCCATAAGCAGCCAGAATTGTGTTTTTTTTTTTTCTTCACAAGTTCCCAAACTGCTGGACGGAGATATGAACATGTCCTACCATAGGAGGAAGCAACGAGTGTTTGTCTACCTTTCTGGTTTTTATGTTTCTCATTTTTACTGAACTATTTCCCTTTCTTAATATTATTTGACGTTTAACTCTTGCTCTGCTGCAGTTCTACTGGTAAACTCACTGCAGACAGAGGTGCAGTGGGTTAGGGATAATGCAGGTTTACTGGATCTGACAGGCGGCAGAGGAGGACCCCTGGCAACACATGCAGGTGGGGTTAACGGATTTGGGGGGGATGAGGTCCAGGTCCTCGTCGTCAGGGATCTCGTCTAGTCGGTAGCCGTCCTTCAGCAGCTGTATATTCAGGTCCTGGTTGATCTGCTGCAGGGAAGCACAGTAAACACAACTGTGACCTCAGTGGGCGACAATGTTCGCATAATTTATACATGAACAAGTAGCCATCAAGGCTTCATTTAGTTAAATGTTATTAATGACATTTCAGTGCTAGTAGCGCTGCTAGTCCGGGTACCAGCGGTAGCAGCAGTGTGAGCATTAGTCATATTACTACTGGTAATGGTAGTATCAGGTATAATATTAACGAGTAGTTAATAGCACAGAGTGATGGTAGTATTATTCACAATATCAGTAACAGTAACATCAGTAACAGTACTAGTATGAGTGCTAGTAATACCAGTAGCACTGGCACTAGTAGTAATAAGTAAAGGAATAAATAAAAGTTACATTTTTAGTAGCAATGTTACTAAAATAAATAAGAAGTTTTTTCTGCATGGAACCTCTAGACATTATCAGGGGCACAGAAAATGGATGGAGAGTGGAACGTGGTTTTGGTGAAAAGCATATAAATATAAAATATGCGAAATGACATATGGCGCTAGACAGATGAGGTGTGTTTTGTGCTAAAGCCATGGCAGTGAGCTTGGATGAGTGTGGTGATGTCACAGTGCGTACAGACTTATGGGCCCCCGGGTATCTCACCTCAGCAGAGGAGTACCCCGAAGAAGAGTATCTGGACATGTCAAAGTCATCGTCACTGAATAAGAACAAAGACAGACGAGTCAGGCAACAGGGATCCAGCTGTCCCTACGGCAGATAATCAGAATGAAATCTTCTGATCTACTAGACCAGAACTCTATCACTATCTTTCATTTCTGTATGGTCCGCTAGAATAATACTTTAATTGGACTGTTAGCATATATTATATAGTGTCAAATAATGCGATAATGCATCGTGTGCGTCACACACCCTGGATTTGGATGAAATGAGGCCATGTAAAGTTGTCTCATCATGGGTTACTATGGGTTTAATTGTACTGGTTAGTTTAAACAACCTGAAACCAAGAATAATCTATAGCAAACAGGTTCAACCATTTGCGATTAACAGCATAGTAGGTGCTTTCCACTCTGCCGCTTTGGAACTTGCATGACATTACACCAGGGTAATACCATTATTTGACAATGCACACTCAGGTCCACCCCAGCGTAAACCTCTTATCCAAATATCTTCCCTGAAATTCAGTTCAGTTTTCAATCAGGCCCTCATTGGGGTTAGACAAGAAGAAGATGGTTGGGTGGATATCAATCTGGGCCAAAAAGCTGCGCTGCACAAAAGTAATGCAACAAGATCTTTTCTGAAGTGGCGCCAGAAGAATTTAAGTTACAGTTTAACACTCCACTAGCTCTACTTTATTCAAACTGAATCCTCATGTCCAAACTGACAAAGTGCTTCTTGCAGGAAAATCTAAAAAATGCATTATAGACCCTGTGACTCCTATAAACTCACTGTCAGGTTCACAATACCTGTCTGTGTCCAGAGCTACCAGAGGCTTTTCATCAGGGCTTTGATCTAGTGAGGAATATCCTTTATTAGGGACAACAAGTCTGGAAAATGAGAGAGAGAGAGGGGGTTGGCATATGACAGAAAGCATGAAAAGAACACTTATTTGGAACTTGGAAATTTTATATGGAAGTTCTTCATACTTCCATTTGACCATAAAAACACCTTAAAAATTTGAAGAATGTTATTCTCTCTAAAAGAGACAGATCTTGATGAGTAACTGAGTAATTAAGAATATACCCTAACAAACAGGCACAAATAATCATATTCCCACCATCCTCCAAAAAGAAAGAAAGCAGACAGGGATGCACCTGTACCTACACTTCAGGAAATTAAACATTTTCAACTGAATTTAACATAATTTAAGTACAAAAATTTGGTGGTAGGACCCACATTTGGCTTCACAACCAGTGCTTGAAATAACAGGGCAAGTACCAGCACCTGGTACTGAATAACAAGGCAAGTACCAGCACTTGCTTTCCCCCACTTCAAGCACGGTACAGAACTGCTTCAAAAGTAGATCAGCTGTGCGTCTCAGGAAGCCTTTCTGTGCACCATTGTTGTTCTGAGCTGTTATTTTTGCACTTGTGGCCTTCCCGTCACCTTTAATGAGCCTGTCTATTCATTCCCCGTGGCCCTCTGTGATTAGCATGGTGTTTTCACCCTCAGAACTACCACTGGCTGGGCACTGTTTTGTTTATCTTGCAATTCTCTGTAAAAAGGAGCGAAAATTCCTGGCTGCGGCTGTTGCTTGAGGCGGGAAACACCACGTTTGACAACAATTATACCACAACTCAAAATCGCATGATTGCAGTCACACGATTGGCTGCAGGTGGCCCTTAAGTGGCCGCTGATTTTATTAATGTACATATACATACACACACGCATATACTGTAGTTTCAATCAACCGTTCTCACAGGTACCTAAAGTTGGATACAGACTAAATTCAGCACCCCAGCCATTTTGCGCTACGCTCTCTGTTCAAAAAGCTAGTTTGTGTTCTTGAACTTCTCCACCGGGAAGCTAAAACTGTGACAATTCCTGGTCATGTTCAGCCAGCTGGTGGAGTCATAAGCGTTATAGTCAGCTCAACTGCAGCCAGGTCGACTTTTGCGTTCATGCTAAGCATGCCTGTGTCATTAACAGTACCTTTTCTGTAGAATTGATAGCAAGCTTGGTCATATTACATTGCTCCAAGTATTAGCATACAGTATAATGTGTAGTATATACCAATAGTATATAAGCAACTGCAAATACAGTGGAAACCGCTTATAGTGATCATGGTTATAGTGATCAAACACATACAGTATATGGGTCAAAAAGCTTGGGACAGAATCATTCCTATAGGCTGTATAAATATAAAAATACTGTTTAGAATTTGCTTATAATAAAGTATTCCTCTTACCATGTTCATTTTGGGTCTTTTTAGCAGATTTACAAGATAGTCCCAACATAACTGAGGGGAAATGTGCATATGCCAGGTTTTTTTTTTTTTTGTTGTGCATACATATTCCTTTGTGATGAAATTTATGAAAAGTTTGATAAATCAGGTCCCATACAGCTCAGCCCCTAGGCTCACCTTGTCCGGGCCATGACATTGTTCTTCTTGGGTTGCTGATCAACTGGACTTCCCGCGTTGCCGTTCTTCACAGAACCCTTCCTGGCCAGCTCCCTCTGCTTTTCTGCCAATCCCAAGACAGACATGCTGTCAAACCCTGACAAGCAGACATGACTGAGCCCCACCACACACAGAGACATGGTAATTAACATTCTCCAGACAGGTGTGGCCCTAAACCCCAGAAACGTCACACTGGACCCAAATCATTTAATTACCCATCACTGGAAGGCAAACAGTACACTTCACCGAATAAAACTACAGTAATAATCTCTTCCCCCCCCCAGTTCTAGACATAATGGCAATACTGTACATAGCACAACATATGAGAATGATGCAACAACTTCATCAAGTGAACATCTCAGTTTTTATTTTTAAAGCTTACTGTGTTTTATCTGTTAAATATAAACCAGATGAAGCAAAGTAGCACTGAATTCAGAGCAAAAAAGAATCTAAAGTAAACGTGTAAGATAATATACCTAATGTAAAAAAAAAAAAAGTTATTTCTGGTGTTGAAAACCCTGAGGGGTGGTATAGTGGTTTGAGTCCCCACCCTGGCTGTGTGTGTGTTTGTGGAGTTTGCATGTAATGGGGGTTTCCTCCAAGTTCCTCCAGTAACCACCCCCCCAGTCCAAAAATAAAGTAAGGCAAAATGGAGTTGCAAGGTTGTTAATAGGTGTGTGTGTGTGTGTGTGTCTGTCCAGCAATGGACAGACAGCAATTAGATGTCTACAAACTAGTAGCCCCTTCGTGGGTTAGTCTGTTCCTTGTGCCCACAGCTTACAGGACAGGCTCTGGACCCCCACTATGCTGCATAGGATAAGGGGGCACAGAAGACAGATGACGGAAAGCTGTGGTCCTCGGGCTTCTGGTTTCAAAGGGGGAAAAACAGCAGCAGTAATTTCGTTCTACTTAGGGGGCCAGTAATTCAGAATGCAGTAAGAGCAGAGTTATAAGTGATGGATTTCTCTGTCTTTCACGTCTAAGTGGTACCAGCCAGAGATCCCAGAAGTAAAACGACTTTTCCTCGCTTTTCCTCATTCGCGTCTTTTACTTTCTCATCCCACCATCCACGGTGAAGCGGATTTTGTTCGATTTCACGTGCCAGTTACTGTTATGGATAATTCAATGGAAAGAGCCCCCAATTATCCTGGGTGTGTATGGAACCAACTGTTCAATCCCCATTCATATATAGACCCACCAGCGGCCCAGCATGGTAATAATATACGAGATTCCTACAGGTAGTCTGGTTGTGGCTGAATGACGTCTCCAAGTAATCGACTATTTATGTATGTTTGTGAAAGACTGGCATCCCTGTCATCTGCTGCATGCTGCCAGAAATAGACTCCGGGCTCCTCGCAACCCTGAACTGCGTATGTGTTTGCAAGATGGCTTGATGCATTATTAACTGCGTGACGCTGTGTCCTACTGCGGGATGATGGGTCCAGCGAGAGCTGAATACACGCATGGAGAAAAAGTGAATGTTTACTGCAAAGACTTTAATTCACCAAAGTAAATTCAGAAAGACTTTCAAAATGTGTTAAAAACAGGCACTAAAAAAATCTGACGGCTCTCAAGGATTCTTCGCTCTGCAGACGTGTGGAATCATGCCTGTGGATTTAATTTTCCACCTCGCAGTGTTTAAAACTTGGTTTTCTGATTAAGTTACTTTCATCAGACTTTGCCACCGGAAAAGCCTAATCCGCACAATATATGAGGATGCAGCTCATTTGAGAATGCGTCCGATAAACCACATTCCCCAGACAAGTATGGCACTAAACCAAAGTCATACAGCCAAACAGAAAACGTGCAGTAACTCTACATATACTTAACGCTAAATATAAATAATTTTTTTAAATTTGGGAGGGTGGGGTTTGATCACATGGCCTGAAAATAAGAGACAAATTGCATCTTTATATATTTACTATTTATAAATGGGATTAGCCACAATAGACGAGAACAGTATTCGCAAATCAAAGTATTTTTAACAGTACGAGGTCGATTCTCCATAGGGCTTAAGATAAAAAAGGTTGCTTCACAGTTTGACCTAAGCATATTCTCCCATCGACTTAAATCTGAGGTTTAATTGTACACAGGTGATTTGCATAGGGTGACCAGATAATCCATATCAGGGAGGATACTTTGAGCTACTTCGAGTATTACAAACCACTTTGGCTAAATAGTTCAGCTATTCTTGTGCTTTGACTGGTTTGTTTCCTTGACCGAAAGACTCATCCAGCTGTTTTGCGTTCGTATCAGTGACACATGCATGATCATAGGAGACTGACCAATCAGCACACAGCAAGAACTCAACTGCTCAACTGAAATCCAGGTCCGTTTAATTGACATGGTAATTTACAATTCCTGTCCTAGCTCAGAGTGTCCTCCCTGACATGGATTATCTGGTCACCCTAGATTTACATGCTTTGGGCACAGAAACACCAAAATATGGGCATATTGCATGTGAATGACCCTTAAGCACATTCTGCCACCGACTTAAATGCACTTAAATGCATTTTTTCACTATTTGCTCTGAAGGACTGTATTATGTCACACGTATATAATTCATATAATTATATACATTCAATGCAATAGTATATCAAAACATATAATTAAATACAAAGTATATTAGCATTAGGCAGGATTCAAGGGACATGGGCCTTGTCAATTTGCCTAGTAGGCAAATCAACGAGGTTAACCGTTGAAAAAAAAATATTAAGAATTAAAATGAGTAAAAAAAAACGATTCAGTAGTAGTGTGTACTCGCAATCTAAAGCCGCTGTACATGTACTGTAGTTGCACTACTGTGAGAGACTGGGACAGACAGAGATGCACATGTTTTGAAATATTACAGTATATCAACGAAGGTATTAGAGCACCTGGCCATTAAATAAACAGGCACCAGTATGGAGTTAGTCGCCCCTTTGCAGCTATAACAGCTGCCACCACTTTGGAATGAGTCTGCGGGAATTTTTGCCCTTTCCTCCAGAAGAGCATTTGTGAGGTCGGGCACTGATGTTGGATATGAAGGCCTGGCTCACAATCTTTGTTCTAGTTCATTGCAAAGGTGTTTGATGGGGTTGAGGTCAGGGCTCTGTGTGGACCAGTCAAGTTCTTCCACACCAAACTCACCCAACCATGTCTTTATGGAGCTTGCTTTCTGCACTGGGGCACGGTCACACTAGAACAGAAAAGGGCCTCCTTCCCCCAAATTGTTCCCATAAAGCTGGAAGCATAGAATTGTCCAAAATGTCTCGGTACGCTGAAGCATTTAAAGTTTCCTTCACTGGAACTAAGGAGCTTAGCCCAAGCCCTGAAAAACAACCCAATACCGTTATCCCTCCTCTACCAAACTTTACACTTGACCCAATGCAATCAGACAGGTAATGTTTTCTTGGAATTCGCCAAACCCAGACTCGTTCATCAGGCCGCCAGACTGAGACGCGTGATTTGTCACTCCACAAAACATACTTCCACTGCTCCAGAGTCCAGTGGCGACAGCTTATTGGCAGTGGAAGTTTGGAACACTGCAGTTATTGAGTTGACAGGGCACTGGCGACTTTTACGCACTGTGTGCCTCAGCACGGAAGACCCTGCTCTGTTACTTTACGTGGTCTGCTAGTGTTCTCTGTTGTTCCTAAATGCTTCCACATTGCAATAATGCTACTTACAGCTGATCGCGGAATTCCTAGCATAAGGGAAATTTCACAAATTGACTTATTGCAAAGGTGGTATCCTATGATAGTTCTATGCTGAAATTGACTGAGCTCTTCAGAACGACCCGTTCTGACTGACTGCATAGTTAGAGGTTTGAACTTGTATACATGTGGCGTGGGTCTGAATGAAACATGAAATCAACAACTTCAAAAATAAATGCTAAATATGTAAGCAGCTTAAACTTTACACACATACACACAACACAAAGACTGGCGGGGCAAACTCGTCAAAGCATCCAGTCAAAATCCCATCAGACACACAGGCCACAAGAAACAAGCAAAACTCACCGATTTTCACCTGTAACGGAGACGGCTTATAATTGATGGCTACTGATTCCCCTTCCCTCGTGTCTGAATCACCCTCTGAAACAGAAGAAGCTGCAGGGTCCTGGGAAAATAAACAGAAAACAAATTAATGCACAGTGGTAACTGCAGTAGTTATTAAGGGAAATTTAGTGTGTGACGCTGCAAATTCCTTCCAATTACACATATATTCTGAATGGCACACTGGCTGTTGGTTTTGAATCTTGCCTCCTCAGCATATTGAATGTGAAATGATATTTACTCTAAATATTTATCCAAAGTAACATACATATTTTTGATTCATACAGTTTAATGTTTAATAGAGCCGTCCAGGTCTTATTGCATTTGCTGGAAGTAACAGGCATTTCTCCACTCAGAGAGAGGCAATAAAGATGGTTTGAGGGCAGCTCCTGCCCCGTGCTCCCCTTTCTTGCCCAGAGGAGTGTGTGCAGCGATGTGCCCAGGAGGCATTCCGCTCGCTACAGCCCGAACTTGATTTCCTTTCACACTGCATGCTCATTTTCACAGCACTGCCCTGTGCTGCGGCCGAGACCAGACACCTTGGCTCAGCGTTCTCTTACTTGGCGCCCGGGGGTCAATTGACTTTAAATTCTTACGTCATTTAGAAAACGGAACCGTTTGGATGGGCCTGATTCAGAAAGCCACAGAAGCCTGGATTGCACAGGGCTCTGCTTGAATTAAAACAGAACCATCATTACCTTGTCCAGTGTGATAATGTTTTCAAATTATGCTCTCATTCATAATTTGACGTAATAAAATTGCTATAAAAATGCTGACTTAGTACTTCTGGCAACACTTTCAAAGCAGAACTCCAACATGAGACACTCCTCTGTCGAAAAGGGGATGAAAAATGCATGTTTGCTAGTCATACATTTAGACATTGTTTACATTGCTCTTTTAACATTTCTCATGAAATTAAACTATGGCTTACCCACATAGCTCTTAAAATACAACCTTATAAATGTCTTGTTCATGAACTGCTACAATATCCAATGTATAAAAGAAAACATGTTCACACTCATAACCAAGTTTCACCAATCCCTCATAATCTGTCATTTGTCAATCATGACCTATCACAATTAGCATCTTCCTATAATAAGTGATCAATCACAACAAGCAATCAAACATAATTAAAAGCTTGTCAGATCAATGAACGGCCTCAATGAATAAAATAAAATTAAAAAAAAACTATATTGGGAAAAATTATTTTACTCAACTATATCAACTGCAGTGTGGAGTAAACTTGTGCACTAGCAACGTGCATCTCCATCACTGAGGCCGATGTGATACACACCTCGATTCACTGTGCATCTCCATCACTGAGGCCGATGTGAT
>JAABNY020000119.1:26801189-26811390 GCA_015164015.2 Brevimyrus niger
TGATTAGGATGCCTCCTGGATGCCTCCCTGGTGAGGTGTTCCGGGCATGTCCCACTGGGAGGAGGCCCCGGGGAAGAGCCAGGACACGCTGGAGGGACTATGTCTCCCGGCTGGCCTGGGAACGCCTCGGGATTCCCCCAGAGGAGCTGGATGAAGTGGCCGGGGAGACGGAAGCCTGGGTTTCCCTCCTGAGACTGCCGCCCCCACGACCCGACCCGGATAAGCAGGGGATAATGGATGGATGGAAATGTTTTGAAGTGCTCTATAAAGAATTGTGCTGCATTATCTGAACAAAAACAGAAAATTCTATTTAGCTTTCCGATAACACTTGTGTTTTTTGCACATGCAAGATTCTTAGCCACCTTGAAAAGTCATCAAAAACAAAGTAAGTGTTTAATTTGTGCTCACAAAGGTCTGCTGCAATATTCTGCCAAGGAAGCTTTAGCAGAGGAGTAGTGAATAAGGCCTCTCTCTTCTCAATCGTTTGGTTAATGATGCCGTCTTGACATGACAACACCAGTCTCCTGACGTCATTGCTGATGCCTGGCCACCAGACAGGGCCCCATAGCACTGTCTACATTTAGTGAGCTTCAGATGACCCACATGAATCTTTTGTCATGCCACAGACAATGCCGAATAACAATCTGGGCCCGTATTCACAAAGCGTCTTAAGGCGAAAAGTACTTCCTAACTTGCCAATTTAGGAGAAACACTTAAAAATAATGGGCATGTCAGTCCTAAATGTAGGACCACTTAAAATGATGGACATTTCAGTCCTAAATGTAGGACTTCAATTTTTTTTGACCAAGCTCCTTAGTGCTAAAAGTAGCACCTAAGTCTGGGAGAAATAAAAAGTAGTTCAGAAGACTCCTAAGTCTCTAAGACCAATTCACAGTTGCAAAGTGGCTGCTGTCAATCTACATCACAGTGTCCTGGAGACAATAAATGAACACTGAACTGCTTAAAGGATACCGCTTCAATCGGGAGGGAATAATGATCGTTGTGGAGCTTGTGAGGGATGCAATAACATCTCCAACAAACCGAAACAACCCAATCATATACAGTGGAAATCGCTTATAGTGACCCCATCTGTCGGGGTAAAATTGATCCCTATAAGCAGATGCTCTTTATAACTGATTTTTTTTCTTTTTATATGTCTCAAGCAGATTACAATCTAATTTACACTTGTATATTTATTACATCAATATAATGGACAGTCCCGCTATGCATGAATTTTATTGACACGTAGAGCTGTTTGTAACACTTTTCAAATTACTGAACTGTGTATTCAAATACGCTATAATATTGTACTGTACATAAAATATACCATATTGTAGTTTTGCTGCCGCATCTTGTTGGCTCGGTTTTGGCAGTTTATCATAAGATTTGATGAGTCTATATTTGTCATTGAAACAAAATGGCTTTCTTTTTCATTCCTGTTTTCTCAGGTAGCTAGCCAGAAAGAGACAAGGCAAGGCAAAGTAGGTCAAAGTAAAAAAACATATATACTGTAGTTTATTTATTTTTCCATATGTTGTCGTGTTTAAGGACGACCAAAAATTAACACTGAACACTTGCAGGAAAACTCATGAGAACTGACGTCAGCCATATCGACCATGTGCCTTACTCTTATCTTTGGAGTTCATACAGTAACTAAAAGTTGCACTGAACTACTTTGCTAATAGGACTTCAAAAAAACTCCTAGCTAAAAACTTTTAGTGAAATTTTGGCGTACTCGTAGTGGTAAGATAAAATGCTTTGTGAATATGGGCCCTAGTTTCCACGTTGGATGACTCCATTCAGCTCACACGGTGTGCCAACCTTTGAATATTTTTGGTGAGCTGACATGGCGTTGCTTCTATGGTGGTCAGGCCAGCCATTCAATGTAGCCTAGAACATAGTGAAGCTTCTTGTCCAACATAGTTTGTTCTTTGATTTATTTGAGGATTGAATTCTTCACATCGAATCCCTCCTGAATAGCATCCACATATGCTTGTCGAGAATCTTTTCCACTTTGAAGGCCTTCTCTTGCTGCCGTCCCCACATCCACACCCAGTCAGACTAAAGTAGGTTATTTACTGAGTGTAAGACCATCGACAGATCATGCAGGCAATGGCCTACATAATTAACCATTCTTTAGAATTGTTGAGGCTCTGTAATGTCTGTGGGTGCTATGATATTCTTAATAGCTGTCACTCTCTCTGGGCTCAATCTGATTTTTGCTTAGGACTTAAGTTGAGCTGGAAAAGCATGCATGCTCTGTGTAGCTGTAAACCTGAAGGTCTGTGGACTCCATCACCTTCTGGAGTCCCAGGTGGTGATGCTCCATTGCCTTTCCAAAGACCATGACGCTGTAGACTTAAACACCTTCATGGCCTTGAAAGAGCTGTAACGTCTTTCTCCAAGAGATCTCAAGCGTTTGTCATCAGCAAAATGTACTTGCAGTGTCTTTGGTGGGAAAGATGGTGCTTCCTGCAAGCTTCAGTAGAAGATCTTCTATTGTGGGCAAGATTGCTAAGAACTTGATCACTCTTTTTGGTGCATTCAGTGACTTCATGCATGTTCTTTGTTTAACATGCTGCAGCAGTATGTCTTATTTTCCTGCTCTTGATACATATTTCTCCTTTAGTCAGACACTGCTCAGAGTCACAGTGATCACGCTCACCACTGCCATATTATGCTTTGTTTTCCTGCCTGTATACTATTGTTGCACCATTCCCATCACTCCATAGTAAAAACCGTGAAATCTCCCAACCGTTCCCCCCCCTTAAATTCATGACAGTTCATTTGCAACTCCATTTCCCCACCTGCCATGCCTCTCTGCCTGCCCCAACCCCCCTCACTATCTGTAAACAGGATGCCTGTAGGCTTGTAAAAAAAAAAAAAAAAGCCCTGACCAGGCATCACCATCTACCCTGAGGCACTGCTGTGTCTAACAAGCTTCTGTTTTAACTGACATTTTTCATAAATCAAATTAAATAAATTACATTTATGCTTTATTCCCAGATGTTTCAAGTCCTCCATTATCATCCCCATCCACAAAAAGACTGTAATCAGAGGCCCAAATGACTGCAGACCTATTGCCTTCACTGTTGATTGAGTTTTTGGTTGCTTTGATCGATCCACGCGAAAGCCATAACAAACCCACTACTTGACCCATTGCAGGGCCAGCACTGGATGATATTGTTAACTTGGTCCCTCATCCTGTACTAAAGCATCTTAACACCTCAAGGACCTACGTGAGAATACTGTCTGTGGACTTCAATTCAGCATTTAATGGCATCAGTCCTGAGCTGCCTGAACTCTCCCACTGTGTCATATTTCACCTGTCATTGAATCACAGACCTCCTTACAAGCAGAAGGCAGCAAGTATGACCGAGGAAACATACACCAGACACCCTGACCCCCAGCACCGGTGCTCTCCAACGTTGTGCTTTGTCACCCCTTCTCTTCAGTCTATATACCAATGACCACCTACATGGACCCTTTCGGTGACGACCCTGAAGTTTGCCGAAGACACTGATGTGATGAATCTGGCTACAGAAACCAAGTTGTCTTGGCGCAGATAAAATCATCCGGTCGCCAGCACCCAAAAGACTGAATAGATGGTCACAGATTTCAGAAGGCAACCCAATTCCCCCTCAGCACCAGTGGTGCTTCAGTCCCCTCTGCAGTCGCTGAAGTTTCTGGGTGCTATCATATCCAGAAACCTTAAGTGGGAGTGTGATATGGACTCCATAATGAAAGAAACACAATGTGACTTTACTTTCTAAGACAACTGAGGAAATTCAGCATGTCTCTCATTTTACTGGTTAAGTTTGATACTGTAAATATTCAATCCATACTAACCTCTTCCATAATTGTCTGGTTCAGCTGTTCCACCTCAATTGAAAGAATGAGACTGCAAAGGGTGAGTAGCCCTGCAGTGAATAATCTGCTGCACACTGGAAAACTACAACTACTGGAGGACAGCAGGGTCCAAAGCAGGCTGACACGATAATGTGGGACATTTCTCAGCCTGATCTTCACCTCTTCCAACCTCTGCCTGTTCTTTCATGTGGACACAATTACATTTCCACTAGATAAATTTCACCAAATGAAAATAATGCAGTATAACAGATCATCATTATTATTGCACAGGTCAGCAGGTCATTCTCATCAGAGATAATGTTATGTGGGTTTTGTAGAGTTTTTCCAGGCTGATTTCAAATCCGCGTTTGGTTTCTCTCTAGTTTTTGTGGTGAAGCTAATTATATATTGTTCGACTTTTCGTATAATTCTCTTATGGTTAGTATTAGTAATTATCTTATACTATATATTATTAGGAGATTTAATGACAGTTGTCTGTGTATTTTGTGTTATAGATGTCGTTAATTGTGATTGATTTCGGTTGTTTTCATGCCTGGAAATTGATTTATTCATCCAGACAGTTTCTCTTGTGTGAGGTCCATTCAAAACGGATTACTGCAGATCTTGAGAATATATACAGATTGTACTTTGGCTATCCACTGGGTGACCAGGATAAATCTTGGGCTCCACATGTCATCTGTACCAGTAGTTCCAACAGACTGGCTAAATCTGCAAAAGGTATTGATGCCATTTACAATCCCGATGGTGTGAGTCAGGAACAAAGAGTCCAATTTCTGCCTCTTCTGGTTGATCTGCATGAAATAATTTTACCACATCTCCATATCAAGCTAGGCTTGATGAAGAACTTCGTAGAGACCCTCGGTAAACTGAACCCTCAGAGTTTTCAGTACCTTGGTGAGAAATTTCCAAACATCAGCATTGCAAAACTGCGGGAAGGGACATTTATAGGTCCACAGATCAAGTCTGTTTTGCAGGATGAATGTTTTAAGGAGTCTCCCTCAGCAGCCGAACCAGAAGCTTGGGAGACATTCAAGTGGCTCTGCAAAAACTTTCTGGGTTGCCATCTCCTGCATAGAAGGAAGGAGCTCAGAATCTGCTCGATCTATACCACAAACTGGCCTGTCACATGTCATTGAAAATACAATTCTGCACTCCCATCAAAAGATCTTTCCAGAAAATCTTGGTATGGGGAGTGATGAGCAATGCTTTCGCTAGGATATTCAGTAAATGGGGTGTCATTACCAAGTTTTCTGAAATGAGAGTATGATGGCTGACTACTGCTGGATGCTGTACTGCAACAATCTGGGCAGTATACAAATACTTTAAGCGTTTTTGAAGAAACAGTGGTAGCTGACTGACACCATTCAGGATATGTTTTGCCACAGTATGTGACCATTTGACTTTGCAGTGAAGACATAAAAACATTTACTATTGGTGCTTATGTTTTGGTTAAACCTACATGCAACTACACTGTAAACTAACATCACTCGTACTTTAAAAAAAATGATGTGACTGGGAAAAAAATTGAAACAGATATGAAATCTACATGAAAAACTGATTTAGAAAAGTGCATTGTAATCTCTCTGATGATTACAAAAAGGGGTTTTTGTGGTCTTGTGTTATTATTTTCCTACCAAACCCTAACCTCCCCTAACCCTAATTCTTTGCACCTCTCCGAAACACATGACATAATGAAATTCCCCCATGATGCAGTTCACTGAGTTCCCCACAAACATTTCAGTAATCGGCCTCCGGACTGCTACTGATAAGTGGAAGGCTAGCAAGAAAAAACAAATAACAAAAATTATAAAAAATCCAATATAAACTTTATCATAAAATATTCAGAAAATCATCTTGCGCCCCACATATTGAGAATCACTGACCTGTATAGCGCTCCTGGAAAGTTTGTAAAAAGATCCATGGAATATGTTTAGGTGACAGGTGGGTGCGTTGAACTACAGCATACAGCAGAAGGCAGCAGCAGGTTCCATTTCCAGCCTTAACTGCCTCCTGTCATGCAGTTCCAATATTGTTTTGATTTGAGGTCTATCACTAGGAAGATTTTCAGGTATAGATTTTCATCAATATATTGGATGAAAATATATTGGGAAAATATATTGGGAAAGTGGCAATAAGATCTGTCAAACATCAAATAGCGAAAACAGAATAACAACAGAGGTATCTTGTTCACATGATTAAGTCTCCTGTTAGGTAACCCTTGTAATCCTGTTACTATG
This sequence comes from Brevimyrus niger, assembly GCA_015164015.2. NCBI lineage: Eukaryota > Metazoa > Chordata > Actinopteri > Osteoglossiformes > Mormyridae > Brevimyrus > Brevimyrus niger. Next base: position 26,807,297 of record JAABNY020000119.1, read on the forward strand.
TGCTGTTGTTTCAATTTTTCAATTTATCTCAATTTGAGGTGGTTCAGACCGTCACTCATACCAAGTGTGTGTAAAGTTTCGAAATGATCAGACACAAACGTTTTGAGTTACCATTCTGACAAGGCCCGAGCTGCCAATCTCCTAGCCATCAATATGCCGTGATGCTTCAGTTTTGAGCAGATCTGTCTCAAAAATTGGATCCCTTCCAGTTTTTCACATCTACAATGCTTTTACAATGTTTGAAAAAAATCCATCAATCGGTTTTTGAGTTATTGTGTTAACAACAAAGCATCTGTGGAGGCAGTATTGGCAACACACCAGTCACAAAACCATATACTGTGGAACCTTGGATTACGAGTAACGCGGTTTACGAGTGTTCCGCAAGACGAGCAAAGATTTTTAATAAATTTTGACTTGGAATCCGTGCAAGTAAAACCTTGGATTGCGAGTAACTTGCTCTGCGAGTGTTTTGCAAGATGAGTACAATTTTTTAATAAATTTTAACTTGATAAACGAGCAAGATCTTGCAATGTGAGTATTATGTATACACTTTGTCTGTCGAGCGTCACGTGATCACAACTGAGCCGAAGGTTCTTCTTTCTCTGTTTTGCTGTGCGATTGTGGGTAACCGTGTCCCATGCTCATTCTTAGACGGCATGCCTCACTTGTATAGTCAAAATTTAGTAGAAAAGCACCACCCGAATCGTAGCAGTGCCAGCAATGAATCTGTTTAACGATAATGCAATGTCCACATTTCCGGGAAATCAAAAAGGAAACAAACGAAGCTGTCTTTGGATAGGTTCCTTGTTAAAGTCACACAAAAAGAAAAAGATTCCAGGGAGCAAACAGATAGCAGTGATTCCGTTATTTATAGTGAACATCAACAAACTGTCTACAAAATAACCCTCCTCTTCTCCTCTCTCTCATCTCCCTAACATCATCCACGATTCTTTTCAAAGGTAAAGTGTACGTTAATTTGTTTTACATTAATTTTACTTTACACTTTGTATTAATCATTTTATATGAATATTTTAGGGTTTTGGAACGAATCATCTGAGTTTCCATTATTTTTTATGAGAAAATTTGCTTTTATATACGAGTGCTTTGGATTACAAGCTCGTTTACGGAACTAATTATGCTCTCAAGCCAAGGTACCACTGTATACTCCCCATCTGGGAATACAAAATTAACCTTCCAATCAGTTCATCTATAGACAAACATGGGTTATGTATATGCAGTTTTCTTGCTAATTCCCTGGGGATCGTATAATTGTTCTGTACATGATAATTTTTGTGCATAGGACAACAAACACAATAAAATCAATTTTAAAAGTCTAGATTAGGTTATGTAAACAGTGACTGTAAGAAAAAAACAAAGCTGCAACTGCAAAGCTTTTGAAAGTTTTAACATCAGGGCTTTTATATAAGACAAGAATTTCGCTGTCCCCAGTGTAACCTGAAATTACAAGGGACACATTTTGGAACAGCCACAGTTCTAATTTACATATCCCACTTCCTTTTACTCTTCTTTCATGTGACAAAGTGTGGGACAATAGTGTATGCAGGAGGGAGGCCAAAACAATTATTACAAGAGGAAGGCAGAAGAATTATTACAAGAGGAAGGTAGAATTTTATCTGCACATGCAAACAATTCTCAATTATTTCATGTAGAAAAAACAGACCCAACTGTCTCTCGATGTAGTGATTTGTACAGTATGCTGTATAACCTCATGCTACACTGAATATACTCACTCTCGAAGAACTGGCAGCTTTATCGTACAGTTCAGTATTTTTAATAATATGTGACCTTTGTCAGGGATTTGTGTTATAGTATGAATCGTTGACATTTGAAGTTTACCATACTGTTGGCAAAACAAGAGTTGTACTAACTGTATTGTGTACCCTGTTCGTTGAATATACATTATACTATTGTTGTTATCCATGTGTAAATTACAACTCAGGATGACCCTATAAACTGTAATATTGTAGCTTTAATAACAAATAACAAACTAGCACTAATGTACAGTAGATATGGACACTTTCAAATCCTCTTGCGTTACAGTGAGGAATTAGGATGAGATTGTGTTTTCATCTCCTTTTAGAAATATTTCTACACAAGTATAATCTTCGAAAAGTATAAATCTTCGATACGAAAAGGTTGGGGACCCCAATTGTAGGTCATTTGTCCCAAATTCCAGAACCCTTCCAGACTTCAGCCTTCTCTCATTTTCCTTTCAATTTTCACAAGTAGAGAATCATTATTATTACATAGTACTGCCCCAAGCCTGGCCTGCAGGATACGCTATGCATTAAACTGCCACTTAGCATTATGGCAAAACAGTTTGCTTTCAATTTCATAAGAGCATAAATTTATTTTTGGCCTCAGTGTCTCATATGCCTTCTGAAAAACACAAGCAGGAATACCAAGGATTGTTTGTGTCTGGACCAGCGTGTTAGATGGTTGGCCCTGCTTGAAGTGTTGCCATAAACCTTGTTTATGAAAGCTAATAAATGCTTTTAACCGGCAACCCCAGTCATGATAGACTGGACTCAATCCCAAGCAGCCAAGGCCCCAAGGCTGGGTAACAGCCGGGCAGGATGCAAGCCAATTGCAGCGCACACAATAGGCAAGAGATATCAATTAGCCTAATCACAAATATTTGTATTGTAGGAGAATTTGCAGGAATTCGCAAACTCCAATGCAGAGAATTTAAAGTCCTGTACCTGGAGGAAGGTGGCGACCCTGCTGGTCAGGAGCCACCAGACCACCCATGCGGAGGTCATGGTAACGGCACTTCCAGGAGTCAACATCTTCAACAAGCAATCCGTTATTGTGCCAGTGTTTGTATAACACCTGTTATTTTGGAAAACAGATTTTCACTTTGCTTATAAAAGATTGAAAAAAAATGTCTGTGTTTTTGTACAGTGAAGCAATTTGAGATCCTCGGTTAAAATTCTGCTCTTTCTCATTACAGCACCTGCTCATAAAATTTAATTGAATGGCTTTAAGTCTTTTTCTCAGGCACACTACGGCAAAGTGACTGGTAATATACTGTGTGCGATATGCTGTGGTAAAGACGGTATATCCCCATCGGGGCAGCAACACAAACAGATGTCTGTAGGTAGGACTGCACAGTTGGCCTCTCATTTATCTGTTTCAGACCATCTGTGGTTGTATATAATTTTAGCCTCCCTAAGATAAGTGATCAACATCCAGTGTAAAAGAGAATGAACTGTCATTATGATGTTGGTCTGAAAGTCTATTTCTACACATAATTTGAGAGAAAAATATATGAATGATGCTGTCAGAACAACAACAATGCATTTCCCAGTCAGCCTCACTCCCCCCCAATCTAATCCCCACTCCTCCCAGACCCCTCAACCTCTACAATTTGTAGAATTACTGGATGGATCAACTGGAAATGTGGAAGTCAATAAATGTGTTTTTACCTGAATGCACTGAATCCTAATCATGAGACATAAACCTGAAACTAACCCTATTCTTTTATAGCAGGGGTCTCCACTATCCAGTAGGTTTTCTATCCTACTTGGTTTCTGATGAGCCACACCTGTTCTCAGGTAAATACCAGGGCTCAGCATTCCACTTACGTACTAAATTGCACAATCTTTCCCCACCAATTAGGTGATTAATTTTATTTCTTTGCGATGACTTAATGCCCATGTCTTAAAATATCATTTAAATTGCTTGTATTCTTCATATGTCTAAATATTCACATTCTATTTACTTCTCATTTGCACTGCGACCAACATTTACCCTGACATAAGTGTAGGAGCTGTAACAAACACATACAGACACCACTGTGACTTTCTGCTTGGAACAAATGTTATGCTGCCTAGATGCTGTTTTTGACCACACACACATACCAACAGATATCTTGCAGGAAAACTGCCCCACAATCACAGTAGGGTGTATATAAAATCTTCCCCTAATTGTGTGATGCGACATACCTGTGCAGCACAATTAGCTGCTCCGATCAGTCAAACCTGTACAATTCTGAATTGGGCATTGCAATTGGAGCTCTGAGATTCTGTCACTGCACCAATGATCGTTTTTGTATTGATTAATCTAGCAAT
>JAABNY020000119.1:26813291-26824492 GCA_015164015.2 Brevimyrus niger
AGGCAGTTCTGAAGGCAAAAGGGGGTCAAACACCGTATTAGTATGGTGTTCCTAATAATCCTTTAGGTGAGTGTATATTTAGCTCAATACTTATTACTATCTAAAGAGAAATTAAACAGAGATTTTGGTAGCACCACTTGAAACATTTTAAATAGCTTCATAATGCATGATAATGCATTAATGAAATATAAACATGGCTATACGGATTTATAAAAAGGCATAACACATTATGTACATATGTATTATGCATTATGAATGCTCTATGAAGCTGTCATCTGTAATGCACTATAGGTACCTTCCTAATGCATTATAATGGTCAGTATATATTTCCCTGTTTAAGGTTCACCTTGCTTGCACCTGGTTTAATTCTGTTCCGCTTGTGTTTCTGTTCCTAGTATTTCCCAGTGTTACCCATGCATGTTGGTCAATGTCCCCTAGTTCCTATTGCTTGTTGTCCTGTGCCTTTATTGATTGGTTGATTTTGTTATGGTCTATACCTGCCCCTTGTTAGTCCTTGTTTCATGTGTTTGTTCCTGCTTATGTTCATTTCCTCGGTCAGCCATTGTTGTTGTTATTCTGGGCTGGTAGCTGTGGTTGTCTCCCAGTCTAGCTCCCAGTTTTTCTGTTTCCTAGTTTGTTACTGTATGGTTACTTTTTTGTTAGTTCTTACATTTCCTGTTTTTGCTTTTGACCCCTCATAGTCCTTTTATTTTGTGGTTCCTTCTTTGTTTTTAGTCAATGAAGTCCTCTGTTGGCTGTTAGCTGCTCCATGGACCATCCCCCTTTACTGTCCCATCACCTCCCCACGACACAAACGCAAATGTACTGATTCTCAAGCAAAAATAATCATATCAATGCAATATCAATTCAGTACCAAAAAAAAGGTAACCAAGATGCAGCCTTTGTTACAAATACTGAATTAGTTTGATTTTAATTGTAAATTTAGGTAACATCTCAAGAAACCATGGTCCTCAACATTAAAGGAGCATAAAATCAATCAGCATCACATTACATCATGCATGCCAGCTGAAATTTAAGCTCTAGGCAAAATAAAAATTGATTCATATTTATTTCTGAAATTAAATCTTTTTACCCCCTACAATCAAAGAATAGAATATAATAAAATAGAATAGAATAGTCTATATCATTTTCAAGTAGGAATCGGAACAGCTGAGAAATGTATTTTGTTATATGGGGTTTGTGCTGAGACAGACAAAAAACGCTGATGCGGCTCACAGAGGGGAGACGAACAGTTGTAAAAGACGCGCGCACAATTTTAGATACTTGCCAACGAGCGCGTCCGTTTCAACAGTAAATATACTGGCACGTGATACTGGAACAAACTATGGCGGCATCACAGAACAAAAGCATGAAATGACACCTTTCCAATTGTTTATTTGATAAATTAACAGATTTTCATTGCAACCTCAAAAGACAGTACTACGTTTCAATACCAGTCTGAAAACGATATTGAAAACCCGAATATTCCACTGCAAATACAATTGCCAGTGTTAAGTCAGTAAGTTTTACATGCCGATTAATAAATACAGCGTTTATATCTTCATTGGAAAGGGTGAAAGAAATATGGCCTCACAATAAAAAGAATGTTTAGTCAGTGAACAGCAGTCGTTTTAGTTATAAACTACAGCGCACTAATGCAGTCGAGCAAATTCTATGTTTATATTTCTACATATGTAGAAGCACACATTCGGAAACTGCATATATGCACGTTCCAATCAAAATTAATTAAAAACACAATTTTAAATACAATAATGCGGTTTTTACTTGCATTGTTTTTTAAAAAGTATACTTAAAATACCCACTCCTACACATTAGAAAAATATGCAGGAACTCCAAATCGGTATCCCTCACATATTTTGCTATGGCAATCGTGCTGATTGTTGATGTTTTTTTATAGTGCTTAGCAAAGTTAATGTATGATTTATTAAATGGATCAAATTCGTTCAATCCGCAAATAGCAGAGGACTAAACACCCTATCAGTGTTGTGTAACGTCTGCTCATCTGCGCAAGGCGAAATACCCATGGCCAGTCCCGAATCTAATTTGTGTTTAAAAACATAAGCGAAAGCTTTAAAACAAGCTATGCAGGCGTACATACTTACCAGCTTATTTTTATACTTGGTAAGACGATATGAGACGGCAGAAGAATTTACATTCTTTATTCTCCACTCAGTCTATTTAGTCCGAATCATATTCACATATTTATGAAGACAATATCATCATTACGGGACTTGTGTTCTGTGCGTTGGTAGCATGTCATCAAGCGTGGTGAAGCTGGCATCCCGATTAACAACAGCTGCTTTCAAGTAAACGGAGCGGGAGAGCGGCGCGGCGAGAGAGGAAGAGAGTGACACGCTACTGTCATTTGTGTTAAAAGATAAAGAAAGAAGAAAGGCGAAAGCGTGGAGACAGCAGAGTGCCGGAGCTTCTCTTCTGCTGTCACTCTCAGATCTGCTGATTGCGAGTCACAGGCAGTGAGTAAACAGAGGCTATTTAAAGCCACACTACGTTTGGATCGTACCATCAAATCCGCCTCTATTGCTTTGCAGTGATGCTGTATGGCTGCCGGTTTTACGCACAGTGGAACCCTTCACGTTGCCCCTATTGCTAACTTTGGGATTATTGCAGTAAGAAATGCCTCCATTCAGAAAGAAAATTCTGCTATGAGTCACCACGGAGCAAAATAACCTAGCCTTTTCAAAATTGTGGTTTACACATCTTACCTTGGGGTTTCCTGTAGATCAGTGGTTAAGATACTGTGACTGCAGGGTTCTGTTCCTGTATGCGACCCAGGCGTAACACTCAGCATCTACATCCTATAAAATGACCTGGAACATCTGAAATAGCCACATGGGGGAAGTTTCATTAAGCTACCACTGAGGTCTTGGTCTCCCTGATAACACTGGTCATGGTGACGGCACGTCATTCTGAAAATGGCAAAGTATTTGCCGCTGCCCAAATCACTCTGCCTGAAAGAGGAAGAGTCTCGAGTCTTGATATTGATTTCAAACAGTATCGGATGTGATTGTTTTATGGCTACAATTGCTGCAAGTGTGACACTGAAATCAATGTGACTGAAGGGGTGCAAAAAGTAGTATATCCATTTCAAAGCTGACAATCGGGAACTGTGCCCGATTTGCCATTGGTCAGCTGACAATAAAAGAGGTTTGCAATAACATCAACCCCAAAAAAGGCAGTAGTACTGAGGTCTCTTTGTTGTTTGACAGTGTTACTAGTGTTACATAACAACTGCAAGAGCATTTACAGTATGGATGCTGCTCACTGGCTTGCCTCCAGGGAATGGGAAGGCATGGCTGCCCTCTAAGTCTTGTCAAAAGGCAAAACTTTCAAAAACATTTTTGGATGTAACGGTTTAAAAATTCACGCAGCCTCAAATTACAATGTACAAAGGACAGTTACGAAGTTTACTGTATTTTTTGTATAATCACTGTAATCACTGTATGCTTCATTTTTGTGTCTTGCATAAATTGGCCGGTAAGCAGAGTAATTTGTATAGATCGGAAGATTACCCAATTCTTTATGATTTTAATTTGTACTTTTCTGATCATGGGGTTATTCTGCCGGCAGATTTAGGAAGTTATTTTGCTAAGGTTAATCTTTATTTTTTTTCATGTACTCATTTAATTGTGTTCTCTCCATGTTTGTTCACAGTTTGGCTATCACTCTCGCTGGATAGTATCAAACACAAAAGAGATGTCATGCCAGTCTTGTATCTTGGCATTGTGTTCTTTTTCTGTTAGGCTACTTCGTAGTGGTATACTTGGCAACGAAACAACTCGTAGACTCCAGTGTAGAAAAGTTGAAAGGAAAGCTGAATAGCGTGAAGTCTCAAAGTAGGATAGTCCATTATAGCAGGGATAGGGAACAACTTTCTTTATCCTGAAAACTGTGGCTACAAATGCAAATGACAGGCATGTTGCTATAATAAAAAGTATTATTACCTGATATCCATAAATAAAACTTTGGGAAATTCTGTCATCATGGGGCCCCTAGTCCTATCTTGACTAATGGTAAAGTGCACCTCTGTTCAGCACCCCTAGAGTAGTATGTTTGAAGATCTAACTCAAGGGTCTAATGGTGGTATCATTGATCTGCTGTGAGCAGGAATTAAGCCAGCAGTATTTCAGGCACAGGAGTCTAAAAACTATGCAGGTTAAGCTATAAAATGTTCATATGTTGTTGTTGTGGTATGAAGAGTCCCAATTATCACAGATATCATGTGTAGTATGTTTAATAATAGATCTGCCATGAACATTGTGTGTGCACATTATCTACATTAGAAAATGACAAATTACTTAATAAAAAGTTTGTTAAATAAAGAAAAGCCTTTGAAAGAATTTTGTATTGTTTTATGCATTTCCGTTCGTTCCGATAATATTATGTGCTTGGCCAAAAAAAGTCTTGACTCGGACTTGATTTGTTAAAGATATGGTCTTGACTTGGGCTTGATTAAGGTGAACTCAAAAACAACACTGTTGTCTGTATTCCATTCTTAATTGCTTACATCTTTAGTCAAAGCACAGAGAAGAAAGGACTTACACTTGATTCCAAAGCTACAGGCAAATATTTTTGACAGTAAAATGATTAGCTTGTATATAAGAAGGAAATTCCTGTTCGGGTGTTTGTTGGTTAAGTCCAAGCTGAATTGTTCATTGATTAGGAAAAATGGAGAAATGGTGCTTTTCTACTGTCCCCAAGAACTGTACTGTGAACTGATGGATTTCTGTTGTAAATTGTCCTAGCTGTGCTTAAACCCTGTCTCCACTGACATGGTGCTACTTACTGTCAGGGCCAAAAGTGTGACTCAACTGAGCTGGTTGCATCACCAGCATCGGATTGCTGGAAATGTAGGGAGATACTGGTCTTCTGAGTCAATATGTATGAATTTTCGGATGGGGAAAAAAAAGGCATATTCTGTATATTATTTATTATTAGTAGTGTCCTACATCGTGATATATTGATGCCTTCCCGATAACTCGGAACTTGAATATTTCCAAACACTTACTTAAAAAAGCAGGGGAAGAACAATAAGGGCTACAATAAGGGCTACAATAAAAGAGTGTGGTCTTTCCCTAAAAATCAAAAGGTATCCAACGAGCACCGGACCAAATAGAATAGCCAAAACACAACTGAGCAGACTGAGCAGGAATGCCAGTGGTGTCCGGTGGCGCAGGAGTTCGCCTTGGCCTCGGCCCTACTTCCTTCATGGTTTTGCGGGGACCTGTTGCAGACAGACAGGCTGGTTCTTTCTCTTGGCCTCCTGCTTGCATGGTCAGATGGCCCTGCACAGCCTCTTCTGCTACCACAGGAAGTGGCTATGCTGCAAACCTGGGCCAGCTGGGTGCGACATGCCTGGCAGCAGGGGTGTCGATGCGGCTCCTTGCAGCTGACAAGTGGGGAGCCCGTGATGGCCCATGAGCGGTCAGGGTCCGCTGTGGTGCCTGCCCTACCTACTCACTGACATCATCCCCGACAAGGGTCCAGTGGGCTGGCAAGGGAGATCTGGTGCATCTCAGATGGATTGGAATGTGTCTTTCTCACTTTGGTGCTTTCTGTCCTGTTGGCTGCTCTTGTTCTGGCTTCTGGGCAATAGTGTGCCCAGTGGCCTTTCGTCTGACAGCCATAGCAAACTGGTTTCTTCCTCGGAGTTGTCCTCGCCCAAGAAGCGCTGCTGTTTCAACTATAAATCGACAAACACCATTATAGCATGTGCTACAGTTCTACTTCTCTCAAGGAAGGCATGTCACAGGGATATATGAGTTCTTTGAAGTACTCTTTCACCTGCTTGACTATATCCTCATTTGACGTCAACAACACTCCATCCCTAATGTGAACTGCATGTACAAAACCCTACTTCCCCCTCCTGAGAAACTGCCAAAGTTGCATTTAGCTTGACTTTCCAGCTTCTTTAGGAGTCCCACAAGCTATCTAAGCTCAGAAGGCCTCGTTCTTTGGCCTGACAACTTCCTTTACTGCTGGTGTTCACTACTGGGTTTGGGGACAACCCTACGGCCACAGCTCTGCACAGCCAACTCAGTAATGGAGGCTTGGAACACCGCCCATTCTGGCACAATGTCACCAGCCTCATACGAGATGCAAGAGAAGTTCTGCTCAAAGTTGAAGATCTCCTGGACTGGGAACTCTGCCAGAAACTCCCAGCACATCCTCACTTTGCGTTTGGGTCTACTAGGTCTATCCAGCATTTTCCTGTTCCATTTGTTTCAACAAGCTGCAGTCTACGGTGGTCTGGTGCCGGATACATTTATTAACACCCTTATATTGAAACATGTTGCTTGTTATGGTCAAACTGTGGTTAGCACAGAAGCCTGATAACAAAGCAACACTCAGGATCAAATCAGGAAGGCTATTCCTCCCAATCACACCCTTCCAAGTTGCATTGTCATTACCCACATGAGCGTTAAAGTCCCCCAGCATAACCATGGACTCCCCACCGGGGGTGTCTTGTAGCACCCCATGAAAGGTCTCCAAGAAGGCCAGTTACTCTGAACTGGTGTTCTTTGCATAAGCACAGACAATAGTCAGAGCCTGTCCCCCAATTCAAAGTTGAAGGGAGCCAATCCTCATATTCACGACTCCAATGTACAAGCGCCAAATCCATGGGCTATGTGTAGACCTACCCTTGCCTGGTGCCTCTCATTAAGGGCAACTCCGGAGTGGGTTGGAGTCCACTATCTATCCAGCCATTCGTTTCCAAAGCCTGCTCTATGTGTTGTGTTAAGCACGACCATATCAAGGGGGTATCTCCCAATCTTCCGCGCCAGTCAGGTTCCATTCCTAACAGAGAGGTTGGTAGCAGCCAATCGGTTGGCCGAGGCCCCTGCCTTTGAATGCCATCTGATCTGCAATGAACCGGAGCCTCAAACTCAAGCATCTCATCCCCCTTTCTCTGTTTCAATCTTGATCCCACAGTCGGTTAGTATTTACTACACTAGCCTTCACAATCTCCAAGGCCACGTGTTTTGTTTATAAATTTGTAGTGTCGGAGATTGAGGCTGCATAATCGGAGAATCAGCATTGAGGCCGCAAGCATGGATGTAGAGCAGAGGAAAATTTTGTCGAGCAATTTAATGAAATCATTCAGATATGCAAATTACAACAAAGTTATCAAGCTGGAGTTTCTTCAGAATAAGTGTAGAATAAATTGATTACCTGTATTTAATGTACGTTAATGTGATTTCCTCTATTCTGTTGATTACAGTATACAGTATACTATTATGTAAACATTTATAAATGTACTAAAGATGTTATAAATGGTGCAAAGGTGACATTAAAACAGTATCTAAAGACGGTTGACATAAACCCACTACCAGTACAGTCTGCTTGAAATATCTGTGAGTAGCAACTTCTTGCTTACGACAAATTCACTTAATGACCCGGTCGTAGGAATGGAACTTGGTCATTAAGGGAGGAGTGTCTGTACGGTAATTGCACAGACGGTTTCTAAATGTGAATTTGAATTTTAACGCATTTCTTCATGAGTATTGCTGAAATGAAGATCTAATATTTGTATGTCCAAATATGTTGAAAATTATAAAATGATTCGTATGGTGTACATACTGTTTCACATGACTGTACCTAAGCACAAACCTCCCTGAAGGTGACTGTGCTCGGATGGCTGCTGACATCTCGAAATCGCCCAAAGTGCATGTGCTCCGTGAGGATTGTCATCCCGTCTAGGAGACTTCCTGCCTCGTGCCCAGTTCTGCTTGGGATGACATTCACCATGATTCCGCTGGCTGACACCATCAATTCCTCGCCCAAGCGGTTGATGGAGTTCCCACTCTCACTTTCTTCTCCCACTCTTTGTCAGCAATTTCCCCCATTATGTCTACTGTTTGCAATTCAGCAGGGGGAAATTGCTCCTTCTCGGGTGCTTTCCACTATTGCTTCACAATGTCCTGTGTCCAGGTCGTCACAGCAGTTCCGAAGGCAAATAAGGGTGGGGGGGGGATCCAACCTGGCACTAGTTAATAATTCCATAATTCATTCCTGCTAGTCAGTGTCCCAGATTGATCATTTTCTTCAGCAAACTGATTCTTATGCATGTGAGCAACACCATTTTCAACAATGCTAAGCTCTACATTTCAGCTATTGCCAAAAGTTTTGAGAACGACACAAATATTAATTTTCACAAAGTCCACTGTCTCAGTTTGCTTATGCTCCACACTGCAAATATTGACTCTTTGAATCAAATGAATGTAATTGTCAATGAAAGCCTTTGACACTTATGAAACGTTGTAATTATACTTCATTATACCATAGAAACGTCTGACAAAAAAACCGAAGCAGAAATCTTTGTGACGACCAATATTTGTGTCGTTCTCAAAACTTTTGGCCACAACCGTGCAGTATGTAAAGTAGAGCTGTCATGATTAGTTGATTAAACTAGACTACTTGAGTTTAAGAAAGTTAATACTCAGCAATACGGTGGAAAGGAGACACTCCATAGCGGATGAGCATCCAAATAAAAAGTGAAGCCTCAGTTGTGTGGAAGCACTTCAGGTTAAAAGTTAAAGAGTGCGCAGACATTTGAAAGACCTTCAGATTTGAGTAGCTCACCCAGTAATGCAAGGTTAGCCATACAGTAGATAACTACAGTCATGTCAATTAATATTTTGATATTTCTTAATAAAGAATGAAATATTTAATGTCCTAATTTTTTTACACAAGTCATGTGCCCTTCAACCTCTTAATGCCCCTGTTGCTTTGGTCACATCATATTATATAATATGGAACACAATAACTGCATAATAATTTATTTCTTATAAATGTATTGAGTGTATCATGTACGGCTGAACAATACTAGAAAAAGTTCATATTGTAATATTTAATTTTTTTGCAATACATATTTTGATATTAGGCTCGAGCCCCCTGACCCTGAATAGGACAAGGGAGTAGAGAATGTATGGGTGGATATTTTGATATTTACAACCTCTGAACTTTTTCTGTTTCTTGTGGATCCTCTCATCGTCCCCTGTATCTTGGCCCCCATACCAGATACATAGATGGATATGACAGAAATATGTCTTTGACGTGATTCCCGGGGTTGTTTTCTTATTCCTCCCCGATATCTTAAGATTCTATTTCTTCCACATGAAAATGTCAAAGGCAAGACAGCCAGTCTCAACTGTGCACCCACCTTAAAGATTCTTTCACGATGAAGCATACTTAAAAAGGTAGAGCTGGAAATACTGTTTTCATATTATTCTACCCTTTATCCACCCTATCTTAAAGTCCTTAGTTGTCGTTCAATAATACTGCTGGCTTCAGAGTCTGTCTTTATAGAGCCAGTCATGGTTTGGGCAGCTCAAAGCATTCTTTTGTGCAATAGACTCTGTTTTCGAAGACAGAATACATGGGACTGACTGAAAGTTGTATTGACATTTGATTAACACACTAAAATGAAGCTGATTTTTTTTTTCCTTTCAGTGAAACATCCAGCTGTTTCAATTAGTAATTTTGTTTAGATATAATCTGCATCTCAACAATTAAATAATGATAACTGGATATATTTTTTCTAGTTTGGTTTTCTTTAAGCCTCTACCCATTCTACATAACACTGAGATGAACAAGACAATGAATCAATATGCTGTTCTTAATCTGAGTCTGATGCCCTTTTTAAAAGGCCATGGGACCTTAAAAGAAAAGGTTAAGGTTTATTAAACCACTATCTTGTCTCTGCAACTTTGTGGTTTTGTGATATCAGCCCTACAATCAATCCTTATATTAAAGGTGAATGTTGTTATACTCTGCCGTAGGATTTTTTTGGTGTAGTGTTCACTGTATATATAAAAGCACCATTGTGAATTGGTGTTTCGATTTTGGCCACACCAAGGTCCTTGTCAAAAATAATTGGAATAATCTCATTAAAATCTGCTGTGATAAATTTGTACTCTCTGGATTTTGAGGAAAACATGATTTGGAGACCGGTCAGCTCAAGGGTGAAAGTGTGATCAAGGGGGAAGCAGATAGCATTTGACCTTGTAAATGCGATTAGTCAGAAGTATTTGTTGGATCTCATTACTGCTTCATTATATGGATGAAGATCTTTTGTGAGGTGGTAATCATATTCATTAAAGATCAAATAAATACAGTAATAATAACAAATAGATTGATCCTTTTCACAAGCATAAGCCTTTAATCATCTAAATTTTCTCTTTGATGTCGATTCTTCATTTTTTTGTGTGATTTGTCTCCATATCTTCAATCATACAGTCGACCTGCAAAGTTTGGACAAAAGATTTGGCAATGAGCTATTTTTCGACAACAGAGTTCTTGCAAAATGATGTAAAAAGAATGATCATATTAGCCCTATTAAATGCTTTGTTCACTGGCATCCAGTTAAGTCTTGAATTATGATGAAATACTCCTATTGATTTATGTAGCACTGAATGGCCTTGCACTGAATATCTTAGAGATATATTGGTCTCTTACAAGCCTCCTCACCTACTTTGATCTCAAGGAACAAGACGTGTATTGGTACCTAGAGCCACTCAGCTGTGGAACAGTATCCCGGCAGATTTGCGAGATTCTCAATACTCAACTCCAGAGTAAAAACATCACTTGTATGGTCTAGCTTATAGGGACTCTAGTTCTAGCTCTAGCTGACCATTGACTCACAGTTCGGCTATGGTCTGAGGTGCAGAGCTGGGTGGGGATCGATGGAGTTTACCGGTGAACAACAGGGTCGCCTCCCTGTCCACAAGGTTTAGGAGTGTGTTTATGGGAATTTTTGACCGTTCTTCCAGGAGAACATTTGTGAGGTCAGGCACTGATGCTGGATGAGAAGATCTGGCTCGTAGTTTCTGCTTTAATTCATCCCAAAGTGTTCCAGCGGGTAGAGGTCAGGGCTCTGTGCAGGCCAGTCAAATTCCTCCACACCAAACACGCTAATCCATGTCCTTATGGACCTTGCTTTGTGCACTGGTGCGCAGTCATGGCGGAACAGGAAGGGACCATCCCCAAACTGCTCCTACAAAGCTGGGAGAATGAAATTGTCCAAAAAGGCTTTGAATGATGCAGCATTATGAATTCCTTTCACTGGAACTATGGGCCCCAAGTCCAACCCCTGAAAAACAACCCCACACCATAATCCCCCCTCCAGCAAACTTTACACTTGGCACAATGCAGTCAGGCAA
>JAABNY020000119.1:26824592-26835634 GCA_015164015.2 Brevimyrus niger
CCATAATCCCCCCTCCAGCAAACTTTACACTTGGCACAATGCAGTCAGGCAAGTACCGTTCTCCTGGCAACCGCCAAATCCAGACTCGTCTATCAGATTGCCAGACAGTAAAGTGTGATTCGTCACTCCACAGAACAAGTTTCCACTGCTCCAGAGTCCAGTGATGGCAGTGTGCTTTACACCACTGCATCTGACGTTTTGCGTTGCACTTGGTGATGTAAGGCTTGGATGCAGTTCCTCAGCCTTGGAAACCTATTCCATGAAATTCTCTGTGCGCTGTTCTCGAGCTAATCTGAAGGCCACATGAAGTTTGGAGGCCTGTAGCTCTTGACTCAGCAGACAATGGGCGACTTTTTCACACCGTGTGCCCCAGCAGACGTTGTCCCCGCTCAGTGATTTTTTTGGGGCCTACCGCTTCATGGCTGAGCTGCTGTTGTTCCCAAGTTATAATACCACTAGCAGTTGACCGTAAAATATTTAGTAGCAAGGACATTTCATGAATGGACTGATTGCACAGGTAACGTCCTATCATGGTACCACGCTTGAATTAATTGAGCTCCTGAGAGTGACCCATACTTCTGCAGATGTTCGTAGAAGCAGTCTGCATGCCTAAGTCCTTGATTTTATACACCTGTAGCTATAGAAGTGATAAATCAGTTATTATGTCCCAATACTTTTGGCAATATAGTTTATATTGTCAAAATGTCAGTGTAAGTAAGCACCTGAGCAGCACAATTCTGAATGATAGTCATTTCCCATTTTCTCCAGTGTAACCGATGGATGATTTTTCTTCAGCAAACTGAATCTTATTCATATCAAGGATATAAGTTTTGACAATGCAAGGCTCTACATTAAAGTGTGTAAAGTTCACTGGCAGGAGAGAGCGTTCACATGCACATGTAACTTCTTCATATGTCAACACGAAGCACAATAGCAAGCAAAAAAGTCACACAGGAATGTACAACACAAAAACAGCAAAATGGAAGTACATGAACAACAAAGTGAGAACAAAATTACGTACTGTGTGAACAAATAACACAATGTCAGATCACTGCAATTTATAGAAAGTATGTCTTGCCAGGGCATGATTGAAGGTCCACTATGCGGCTTTCAAGTTTTGAAACACTGCGCGACATACTCTGAAGACAAGAGAGACCGTGAGGGGTCTAAACAAAGGCAGCCTGGCAACAGGAGAACCAACTAACAAACTGCTCAGTTCACTCAGCCCATTCAGTCCAGGGAACTATGGGGACTGTGAGTGGGGATAAACATAGGGGAACGCAGGGAGCAGAATGAGATGACCGACACCACTTGGTGGCCAAGGCAAGAACTGATCCTGACAACATCCTTGAACCATTTTGAAAGTTTGGTGAAGTGTTTGTTATGTGGTGACTTATCTCTGATAATCACTGATCACTTATACAATGTTTTGGGTGTGAAATTATTTCACCAAAAAGCTTCTTAATCCATTTTAATCAACAAGCCTGAAGCAACTAATAATTATGCCAAATGGTGACAATTGTACATGGTTATTTACAGTAAATACATGTACTAAACACATATACTATAGATCACAGATAGTTGTGAGGATTAGATATAAGAATTGTTGCCTTTTACTAAATGTGTCCTTCCCCTTTTCATCTTCCCTCATTGTGCTCAAAGAGGGGCTCATTTATTTATCTTTTATTAAGGACTTGTGGAAATAATTCCAAACTGCGTAAAAAAAATATACAGAGCCAGCTTGGAAAGTTATACTGCATGATTATTCATCCATTCGTTTTCCCATAACTTTTTCCGGCCATGGTTAAGGGGAACAGTGGATTTGGAGCCTGCAAAATGAATAATAATTTTAAAATCCTGATTTTTTTTTTTTAATAGCATAAGATACACGGCATACAGTTTACTTGTTTATTAACTGAACAGTACTTTGATTTATAACCCGGGGAATAGCAAGACAATTCATCGTACACACCAGAAGGTCATTAATAATACGGTAATGACCCTTACAAACTTCCCAGTGATTTATAAGTGTCTGGCGGCCTCTGGTGGCCCTTAGTAGAATAACCATTTTTGCCAGAATGTATTTAATAGTATAGTAGTGTTACTGAAATTCAGTACAAACGGCACAAATAAATGCCACTAAGTAAGAGGAAAGTTGAAATCATTCATTGTCAAAAAGGAGGTAAACTCTTTTGTGTGGAGTTAAATCCAAGCTTATAACTTAAGGAGGAGTTGATGATTCAGTTGCCTTTACTGCCAGTGGGAGACTTTTGCTCTTTCATATCACAGCAGGCCTTTAGCCACAGTTATTTGGTTTGCGGTTTTACGTGCAGATTTTACAGGATTACTAAAGCCAACAAGTATTCATCCTAAGCTTCTGCACCAAATAAATGAAATGATTTTTTGTAATGTAATGGCATGCAAATTAGCACCTGCCAATGGCTTCTGTGAATATTATTGGTAGAAAATTAAAAGACTATTTCTTCGTTGGACCAGACTGGTTGTTCTAAATAGATTTACTTTTCGAGTTTGTTTTTTTAAGGTGGCACGCTGATTCCAGCCTTTGTTAAACGTTTAGGCTACCAAAGACTGATGTCAAAATGCTGATATACCTTCATAATATTCATATTTATATTTTTTTATATGTTGTATTTTTAGAAACATTCTCTGGTAACATCATCTTTTAAGTCATATATACTGTATTGCAGTTTGAATGGCTGCTGAAAGCCATTGGTGCTCTAAGAGATGTATGTTAATGGCGATAAACATGTATTTAGTCGCCCTTCCTTTCAGAATTCCTACAGAACCACTAAAAACCCAGAGATTCACGCAATTGCAATCTGTGAAAAAACAGGCAAAAGGCTGCAGCTATTATGCGGGTGGGTGTCTGTCTGACCCTGTCCCGTCTGGCCAGCAGATCCCGCTGGCCGTCGTGTTCGCTGTTGCCCTCGTGGGTTTTAACTTTTAGCCTGGATGGGTGGCAGCGTGGCCCAGTGGGCTGAGTGTTCAGCTGCAAACTCGATGTCCCTTCTGGCCTGAGTGCAAGGGGGCCCACGGCTTTAATTGTATCCCCTAGTGTCTGATATGGTTATTTTATGTCTTTGTCTTTCCTCTCATTGTTTTATGGCTACCCTGCCCATACCTTGTTTAGATAAATTCTGTTTTAAATATGCTGCTAGTCTCTCCTTGTGTAGATAGCCCTTAATGTTTGTTAATGTCCCTCCTTTTTCCTGGCTTGCTGTAACAGCTAATGGCGTTCAGTACTAGAAATAGTACCAGAGAGGACATCATAGCATGTCTTCTGTAGAATAATCAAAGAAGGCAAAGATTTCTCCCGCAGAAAATCCATATTTAAAGATATGTTCTGTGCTTTTTTTAATGCAGTTTAATTTGACCATCTTAAACGGGGTGTATAGTGGTATAATTCAGACTGATTCCTATCAATTCCTATACTAGATATGATTTCTATTAGTTATAGACAGAGGAATTGATTGCAAGATGGCATTTATGAAAAAAAAAAGTTATGTTACTTATTAGAAATAGCAATCAAATTGAAGTACATTAAAAAAATAATTTCTTTGTAGTTACACCCTGTACTTTCACTGAGTTTTAGTTTTAGTAATGATTTTAGTGTGAAACTGTCTGCATGTCTTCATTCCTTCTGCATGTACCCTCATTATAATGTTACATAGGATAAAATTGCTGAGTTGCAGCCACAAGCTGATTGGCTGAAAGGTTTTTGCATTGTCATAGAGGTGACTCAACACTATTGATAGAAAAAGATCCAGTATTTCTCTTTATCCCGTTTTAAGCTTAACATTTTCCAGTCCATGTGGAAAAACAATGGCCCTGTAATGGTGTAACCTTTTCTTTTATATTCACTTGCTATTTTCCAGCCTGCAATAAAAAAAAATGCCAGGAGTATATGAGTGTAATTAGGCAGGATCTGCCTCTGAAGGTCACCGGAGGAAATGCCCCCTAATCAGCGCTGTCATCTAGTCATGTGGAGTCCTGCTATGCCACACGCTCTGACGACTTGGCTGCTGGCATCGACTGTTAATGAGGGGTTAGGAGTGCACTGGGGGGGGGGGGGGGGGGGGGCAATTCCGCCGTTTTAAAGTCCAAAAAAGAGCCTCCCTGCCCTTTCCTCCTGGGGTTAGCCATAGGGGGTTAAAAAACTTTCGTGAAAAAATGTTCTACAAATGCTAAGCTTTGAAGATATTTTGCATTTAAATTCCGCTGGCAATACTCCTGCCACAACAGCCATTCGGCACAAAACTGAGTCACATTCTGTGTTATGATTCATGCTGCATTGCATGTGTACTGAATTACAATCCATTATAATACATAATTGTATATTTTTGTTAGGGGGTTGCTGAGTGGGCTGGAGACAGAGGTAAATAGTTAAGGTTCAGAAAGCAAAAATCCAGACCAAGATTTTGTTCCAACCCACCAGTTGAGTATAACGAGTCATACACACAGAGGAGATAGATTGACTGTTGACTATTATTTCTGTGAAGTTTATTGATATATAATCTCCATTCTGCTACTGTCAGTTCTCAACGCCTGTCTTTTTGGAAAACACGGCAGATGGGAGTATTTTATGATACGTCATGGACACTGCAATACTCAATTAAACCACTAGATGGAAATGGATCAACAGTGGACCTGCATAATATTAATCAGGAAACGGTGATCAATTAATCTAATAATAAATTATGCAGCTTAAAAGGCTTGCCTATAATAGATGATAAAGTAAGAATAAGTAAGAATTTCGAAAAAATGAAATTATTCACACTTTTATATTTTATACCTTGTCTGACTTCTGCAGCGAAAATTCAGTTTATTGTGATGCTTGTTGATTTTTGTTATTTGTTTTGCAAGTGCAGAAGATCTGCAACAATAATATCAAAGACCTCAGACTGCAGCACAAAAATAGTTATTTATTTTTTTTATCATAAAGGAGATCAGTAGTGGTGGAAGTGCTGAGAAATGGTTTAGCATATATGCAGTTATTTCACAGGTGCCCACATTAAGGTTAGGGCAGGGTTAGGATTTATAATGTCATGATTAAGATTAGGGTTTTTCCCAAAGCAATGAGTGGAAGGTCCCCATTTAGATAGGAAAGGCCAATGTGTGTGTGTGTGTGTGCGTGCGTGTGTGTACAGTGGTACCTCGGTTCTCAAACTCATTACAACTCAAATTTCTTGAAAGTCGAACAAACCAGTTTGACCTAGAACTCGATATGAATATCAGAAGTCAAACCGTGAACGCTGACCTAATATAAATTGTACGCGCCAGGAAATGAGTCATACTACAGTACAATGCAGTTCTTACTTGATTGCCTTGTTCACAGACTGGACAATTAAAATAAAGCAGCGCAACATTACAGTAACTAACAATAAATACACCACTAACTTATGTGTACTATTAGAGCATTTATGTAATTTATTTAAACTCTATTTTAAAAGGGAAATTAACTGAAAACCAGTTGTCACTGCTTTACGTGACACTTGGGAGAAATAGCAGATTACGCATCAGAACTACCTGAGATACAAACGTCATGTGTGTAAGTAAACTCTTCAGCCAATAGGGGCAAAGGTGTGTCGTCACGGAGGCGGTTCCAGTTTGTGCCGCCAGGTGAGAGGTCTCAATGTATCTAACCATAATGCATTGTGTTAGGATCAGATTGCGTTGCTTTAAGCCAGCGCTGTAAGCAAGTCGAACGCACCCAATGACCGGACTGGGGAAACAAACTGAAACACGGACTTAATACAGAGGACTAATGACAACAACCAGAAACAGCTGATCACATGGGGATTCCACACGAGGTTAACGAGGGGGCGTAGCACATGGAAGGAGCGGACGATGGGGGCAGGACAGGGGTAATGTTGGGATAAGATCTTTATCGTTTTTGAAGCCATTAAGAAAAAAATGCTCTTCTTGTTTTATCCTGTTCATTTTGTGTTTACATGCTAAAAAACAAAAAAAAAAAACAAGGTATCACTGTATATATACTGAAATCATGTTATTGTCCATTTTTTCATATTATGATTTTATAACATGTCCACATGGTTAGAGTCCCTTTGGAATGATGACTGTTGCATGAAAGCTGCCCGTTGGTTTTCTTTTGTCTTCCATAATCTTATTTTATGGTCTTTTGACAATCATTATCTGGGTCTGCATTTAATTTCCTCGAAGCAAGACTTCCTTCACTTTATACAACATGAAATGACAGAAGACATTAATCATATACTACAGCATTATTAGATTTTTTTGTATATTATAATCGATGTTGTTGGGGTAAATGCTTCCTGAAATAAGAAATCTTTCTGAAATAAATCCTTCCAGTGTACAGGTGTCTTGCAAGTACAGATTTCCCCCCCAGAAATAAACAAATACATGTTATAAACATAATCAGCCGTTAAATTGGTGTAGAAGTAACAGATTCATTTGATAGATATGCATCCTGCAGGCTATAGAGTTAACACAGGCAGGGCTGGTGATTAAGCTGATCCACTCACCTGAGGCGAGTCATTTATATGAAGAGCGAGGACAAAAAATCTGAACACTAGCCTTCTGGCTTGTTAAAAAATGTATCTCCGAGTTCATCTATTGCTCAACAAATCGAGCATAATCCTAACAATGCAAACGTAGCTTCAAATCAAAAGGAAGCAAATGATTAATTCTATAACACTTCACTTAAGGCCATCTTTTTTAGTTAAATTTATAAACATTCACAACAAATAATGATGCATCCATTAAGCATTAAAATAAAACATGGACATAAATATTTATCAAAAGGCACAACACATTATAGCCATGTTTATTATGCATTATGAATACCTTATGAAGCTCATAGATAATGCACTAAAGGTAACTTCATAATGCATTATAATGATTGGTATAAGCATTAAGGACGCTTTGTTTTGCTTTATAATGGTATCATTAGTACATTATAGATGAAAGCGTCAGTCATAGGGGGGCAGCGTGTGGCTCAGTGGGCTAAGCTGTGAGCTGTGTGCTCAAACCCAGCCTCAGCATGTCTGTGGGTCCTTGAGCAAGGCCCTTAACCCCCAGCTCCCTGGGCGCCGCTACAGGTGGCTGCCCTTCGCAGACAGCTTGCTCTGCATGAGCAAGTTGAGGGAGGCATAAAAAGAATTTCCCCATGGGGATTAATAAAGTGTATTTCTTCTTCTTCTAATGCATAATAAACATGCCTATAATTGTAATAGACAGAACACTCACAAACAGTGCTGTCAGCTGTTATTCTGACCAGGGGGAGGTGTGACAATAATGTGGTATGCCTTTTTATAAATATTTATAGCCATGTTTATAATGTTTTATGAATGCATTATAATGCATTATCAATGTGTTTATAAATTACTATAAGCATTGTCTTAAGTAAAGTCTTAATTCTGGCCTTTCCCTCTTCTGTACAGTAAGTGGCTTTGAATAAAAGTGTCACATGATCTGAACTAAATGGGCATTTATTAACCAAGCTACACCAGTTGAACACTTGAAAGCAGCCACAGTAGAGAGTGGTATATTATTTAAAATGTTCCTCAGATAATGCAGTTAATGTCATATATCCCAGTATTACTAATGCTGAGTGAAACACTGCTCCTCTTATTCTAAGCAGAGGTAAATGAAACATGTGAGCATGGTTTTGATGAACAGAAAAAAATAGCTTCACAAAGAACAATAAAAAGACAATGTGTGGGCTTGGAGTATTAAAAATAATGCAAATACAGTGTTGTCGAAAGATTTATATGGAGATTCATATGTTCATTTGACATTTACAATATTTAACAAATACATTTATAACAATTAAATGACAATGTTCTTAAGGGCATTGTCAGTCGTTTTTCCTAGGTAATAATATCCTAAATGTAAAAATGTGGATATAAAAGTGTAGAAGCGTAAAAATATATATCTTTATAAAAATTTCTAACAGACCTTATACATTAAGGATGAATGAATTCCTCTGTCGGCTTTATCTCAGTCCTGCTATCATCCCAAATATCACATTTTCAGCCTGTCAGCTTCTTAGTTCGAAGTGTGTGACTTAAACATTTTTAATTGCTTACCTGTTATGCTTTTCCTTTAGATACCTTCTATTTTCTCCTATTGTTGTTATCTTCCCTGATTTGTCTCGACCTTTATATAAAATTTGCTCCTGATTATAAAGACTTTATTATATTTTTTTTAATCAAAACAAAAAATGTTTGTTGATAGTCTAATAGCAAGCCCTTGGCCTTAATTAGGTCTATTATTTTTTTAGCTATATAACGTCTGGACCAAGCTTATTTCTTGGCGTGTCATGGCGATGGATGGGCTGGTAGGGGAACTGGGTGCTGGGTTATTTTTGTTACTGGAGTATTATCCAGAGGGAAACTAATGTATAACTGCTTAGTGGGTTTAACAAGTGCATTACATTAAAATATATTTCTGCACAATACTAACCTGTCTATCTCTTGCCCTTATTATAGAGCTACAATGAGGAGAGGGGAGGGTCAATGTCATTTTCTTTGTGGGTTTCAAAGAAGTATTTAATCAGTGTCTAACTGCAATTTTTTGTAGAAATGGATGTAATTGCTGGGGAAGTTATATACTGAGATCTCATTTTCCTTGTGAAATAGTTTCCCCCAGACTTCTGCAAGGGTCGTCATGCACCCGGTGGACGGTGTAGGAACCTTCATTGCTGTAAGTGCTTGATAAAAAGGAACTCAGCTTCACCAGGTATCTGGAATATCAGTCTTACAGATCGCATGTTTTTTTCCGTGCATCTCTGATAGCTTTGGCTTCCGTAAAGAAAGGATCGCCATAGACACAATTACATTCTCTGACCAGGAGAACCACGGAAAAGAGAATCGTTCATTTCTTGGACGTCAGAACCAGCCACTGCCATCTGGGTTCTCTGGGCTCAAGGCAACATCCCCAGTTGTCCCCCTGGAGATGGGAGGCCTGGCGAGAGATACCGAAGATAAAGCAGCCTATGGTGCTATAACCTTATGCTAAACGTAAGCCATTCAAAGCTATAAACATCACGACAAAGCTGTTCGTAGCTGACAGGAAGCAGCGGCGCCCATTGTTGGTGATGGTGTTGTGAATGTGCCTCATCGCAGGGCCTCCTTGGGATTTGGGATGTGAACTCATCTATTCTGCATGTGTAGGAGGGAATTGCATAATAGCGCAGGGAAGACTTCAGAACAGCCCTTCAATATTTCACAGAATGGCTCCCAAGGAATGGGAAGGAGAGGAGATAAACTCCCCCAATGGCTTTATCATCCGTCTGCTATGGGGCACTTTTGATGAGGTGGCAGCCCCACACTGCCCTGTCTCTTCCTCACACCAGGCTTCACCTCCAGCCTCAACCGACACACACACACACCAGCAACCGGATTTCTCACAACAAACAGTTGCTGAAATCCAGGCCAACAAGCCAAGACTATTAAATCCTTCGTGAAAGACTGAAAAGTGACCCCATGTTAACAAAATACTCCTACTACTACTACTACTAATGATAATAATAATGATAATATGCAAATGAGAACAAAGAACAACACATTTGGTGTTACTGAAGGCATCTCAAACCATGCATTAGGGTTCGGCCCCCAAAACAACAAACCCACCCCTGACTGCAGGAATGACAGGCTGTTCTCATTGTAATTATTTCTCAATTGTACCTTTGGCCTAGAAGTTTATTTCTCACATGGATAGAACATAGTCAGAGCAAATAATGGGCCAGTAAAACCACCCCAGCTAGGTTCAATGCCAGCAGCATCCTGCTTATACCTATATAATCTATTTCTTGGAGTAAGAAAGAGGGATAGAAGTTAATTATAGCAACATTTTCATAGTTGAGTTATATACACCCCATTTGTTTTGGTGCCATCTCCATGTCTCAGGGGGACATTAAAGGTAAACAAGAAACATTTGGTAATTATCTCAGTAGCTGAGATTGTTATTGTGGAAGAACAAATGCTGTTAATTGCTACTATTAAAAAGAACAGATATTTTTTGATGTGAGAACATAAGATGTATATAAGAACGTAAGAACAGATTTTTTTGATGTGTTTGAGTCAGTCTGGTTCATCAGACCAACACTGTCTTTGTACCTGCATAACGGCAACAGTCATATTGAGTGAAAATTGATTAGGGAATCATTTTCTTCAATATTCCAAAAACAGTTGATCTGCCTTTAGTATTATTTTTCTCTGTTATTCTGCCTTGCGACTATCTATTGTTTGGGTCTTCAGTGTACTATCAGCAGTGCCTCATTAAAATGGCCAGAGGCTCTGGGGGATTGTTAGGGGTGATCAGTCACATGGTGTAGTTTAAATTGTATTTTGGTCTGGAGGAGAAAATACAGGATGAATCACTTACCATAGTGGTCCTAGCAAGGACTCACGTTCTCGTTACATTTTTTAATATAGGACAATCCCATAAAATGTGATACAGGTGGCAAATCTAGGTTTAAAAATGTATTGAACAAGGTTAGTTGAGGCCCTTGTTTAGTGGAGGGCCCTGGGAATCAGCCCTGGTAAACCTGTGCATATGGTAAACCTGTGTAAACCTCCCCTAATTATCACTCAGTGTCTTTACAGAGTTCTTTGAGACTTCTTTGTAAGGACTTATATCGGCTTATATCAGCTGTAGAGAATTGGAAATTGTAATTCAAATTACACTTGAATACAAGTGACAAAAGTAGCACTTAGTTTACCAGAGATTTATCTGATATCCTACTTGATCACATACACGTTTCCATGATGTAACAGGAGTAAGTTAAGTTAATGTTTCTGTTCTAACTCTAAATATATATATATTTCTAAGTGTTGTATGGATTTTCTAATTAATGGAAGAAAGGAAGGAAGGCTAGAAGAAGAATGACAAGGTGGTTTTAGAAAACTCAGTTACTGTACAGGGAAAGTAAGTCAGCACTGTAATTTGTGTATTTTGGTTTTATTATGTGTATTTATTAAATCCAGACAATACAGTTCAAGCAAATATGTACAAATATGTAGCTCTGTTTATGTTCT